>JAQFXN010000906.1:0-17829 GCA_034693365.1 Liacarus xylariae
ATTAACACAAATCAGAGTCTTTTCCTATGAATTCTGATTGGTTGAGTTGTATTTAATAGACTATTGATTTCAGTGAAATATCAATCAGAGATTTCACTTTACCCTATAAAGCTCCTAAAATTTTTTGTTAGTCTTATAGCGCTTTTGAGTTCACATTAACGCATAGTTCTCTTTCCACGCGTTCAATTATTGAATGACACTTAAAAACAGTTTAACTAAATATGTTTAGTTTTGAACTTAACTATTGGTTTGTGACTCATTATAAACCAATACCAGGTATGCGCAAAGGAAAAAATTTCAGGGGGTATTGGCTTTTTGAAAAGTCAAGGGAGTATTCCGGGCTGTGACGTAACAAATTTGTCCAAATTTTAGACAGAAGGGGTCCAGGGGAGAGTATTGTGCAATCGTCAAATTCTTGCAGAATTTAATTAAAAATGACGTAATTTAATAGAATTTCGACTAATTCTGCAAGAATTTAATAAAATTTGACCAAATTTAGCAAGAATTTGACAAAATTCTGTTATTTTTCTAAGCTTTCGGAGCCATTTTCTCAAAATTGCTATGGGGGGAGGGGTAGCTCGTGAGCGACCTAGGGGTATCGGCCAAAATCACAGGAGGTATTCCGGGCTGGACCTCCACCTTTGCGCATCCCTGACCAATACAATCACAAGTTATAAGTAAAAAATCTAATTTAAAATTTCACAAAAATCCAGAACTATTGTCAAACATTCAAAATCACTTGATGTAAATCTATACTCCCTCTCCAAAATGTATGTAAATACAGACGAAAGCTTTTTATTTTAGTAAATTAGCCCCAAAATATTGTGATAAGTTACTACTATTAACATTAACTGTTCAGAACCTTTCACAAAATATTTTAAAGAAAGTAATTTTGAGAAAAATTGAAACATAAAAATGTTCTCAAATTAAGTCCTATAGATATGAGATTTGTTTGAGATATTATACTAGCGTTTTGCCAATCAATACTTTGCTTTGAAAGCAAAGACGTCAAGACATCAGTTTATGGAATAAATAGAGTACAGAGAAAAGTAAAATACAATCCGATGTATGACTCGAATTCATTTTATCATTTTATGCTTAATGTCATATAAAGTCAAATTTTGTGCAATTATTCATAATTTCTATGTTTATCAATGATTACTTGAAAACTAATTTAAGAAGAATTTATTGATATTTTAAAAAAGACATTAAAAAAGAAATTATGAGAAAATTCATTTTAAAACAGTTTAAATCCTTAATATTTGATTTCAATTAATGAATAAAGAACTTATTTTTAAAGTGTTATAAACCTTGTTTAATAGTGAGTTGTTTATTATTTTTCACTGTTTACTATATTCTTTAGAATAGTTACATAAGGAATAAAGTTATTTTGAAAATAGTGTCAAAAAACAATTTAAGTTCAGTTAAATATAGATCTCGTCGATTGGGTATTCATTATTTAAACTAATGAGAACTTAAATTTAACTCAATGCATCAAGCCATAGTTGATTATGCATAGATTAGGAATTAGCATGCTTGTCTAACTACGGAGGTAAATTATAACTATATTTCTTTCATAGTTTATTTAAAATAAGATATTATTAAAAATGTTTAAAGAAATTATTTATTGGATTATTTCTGCTGATTTTTCATAAGAACTGTATAAAAACGAGTCATAAAATGTTAATTATACGCTTGCAACACTAGAATTATATTTGAATTTAATTTTAACATTTGTGGAAATATTCTTCAATGGGATAAAGTAATTTGAAAAGAAGAAAAGTGCGATTGCATCTTGAACCTGTTGTATATTTGCATTATAATTTTTATATATTAGTTGGAATAATGTATCAAGATGCAATTTGAGTATTTTATTAATACTTTATCGTAAAGCTGTTTATAAGTTTACAAATCCATTGTTGAATTACTCGAACTTATATATGAAAATTATAATGCAAATATACAGGTTCAAGAAATGCAGCTTCAAGATGCAATAGCACGTTTTCTTCTTGCAAGATTACTTTATCGCATTGAAGAATATTTCCATATTTATTCTTCAGACTCAATCAGAGTCTGTATTAAAGTTAGAAATATTCTAATAATATAATTATGTTTTTAATGAATTTCTAGAGTGATCATTGGTCCAGGGAGAGTATTGTAAAATCTCAAGGAAATGTAACATAATTTGATAAAAGCAGAGATTATATTTGTATTTGAACTTTTGTATTGAAATTTAATTGAAAACTTCTGTATCTTGAAGTCGAAATGTTTTTGAGCAAGCAAACAATGCGGTTTTGTTATTTTCAATTATTATTACAACCATAGTGAGCACATTAAGCGAGCAAGTAATAAAATCAGCTTGATCTACAAGTTATTCTACAGTGGAGAATAATTTTAAACTGGACGGACAAATGCTCGATTCTTACTCATTAGCTTTGAGATTTTATATTAGATTAATCTTTAACCGAAAGATTAACATTAAAATAAAATAATTCAAAATAAAAAATTTGATATAATGTCTTTCTACCAGTTCATTCATATTAATATTTTGGCTATTGGTCACAGCTTAGTCAGAAATAAAAACTTAAAGCTAATGAGTAAGAATTACGCATTTGTCCGTTCAGTTTAAAATGATTCTCCACTGTACATATTTGACCATTGAAAAATTCATGTAATAATTTACAGAAAAAGAATTTTGTTGTTTTTTAGTCCACATTTTAAACCTATTATGATTCATGTTTTAACTCAGGGTCGCCAAGGGGGTATAGCCTAAATACCCCTCAGTTTGAGATTTTGCAAAATACCCCCTCTATGCCTTCCTGATTCGGCCAACCTTGGCGACCCCTGCTTTAAACGGAATTTGGAAACAATTCTATAAATTCTATTTCTAGAGTTTTTTTTGGACATTTATGAGAATATAAAATAAATAATGATTGGAAGAATATCATACCTCTTTTCCACTTGGAATGTGTATAGTATAAGGACCAGATTTATTTAAAAACTTGTTTACCAGTCGAATGTTAGCAAATGTACCCCTGGTCATAATAGCGTCGTTACCTCTAAAATCAAGTAAAAATGTTTTATAAATAATTTTTATTACAATATTTTGATGACAAGAATCGGTTAAATTTTAATAGACATATAAAACAATATTATTACCAAAATGGGGTTTTAGTATTATTTAGAGATAGGAAAAGGAAGGGATCTCAGGGGGGGGGGTATTTTATTTTAGCCTGTCACAAATCCGGCCAAAATCGTAGGTGGGGAAGTATTCCGGGCTGGACCCCCCCTTTCCCAATCACTGGTATTATTTCATTATACAAATTAATCTATTCATGATCAGGGATGTGCAGACTTAAAGATGCCAGGTGGATATTTCAGCTTTTCTCCAATTTTTGGGGTTTTTCTTCCATTTTTTACTCAAAGTGTAGGGGTATCTGTCCATATACATAATGTTAACAACTAATTTTGCAAGGGATATCCCGGATTGGACCCCCTCTGCACACCCCTGGTTAAAATATTTAATAGCTTAAAAATTTATATTATGATTTATTTAAGTATGCTTGATTATTTTTCTAATTAAAAAAATTGTTATCTTACATTAATAAACCAAATTTTTATTTGTATAATGATTTTTGGTAAAATGGCCAAGATTATTCCATAAAACGATCATAAACTATATTATATAAAATATATAACAAAGGAATGTAAGGCAAGAAATGACAAATTGCTTAGAAATTCAAAAGTTGTTAATCGAGTTTTAAAAATTTTAGCTTTTAGGGATAGATGATTTTGATAAAATTTCTTTTAGTTACATCTTGGTAGTTTTCTTCAACTAATTCTGAATGATTGTTAGCAAAGTTTAATGTTGTATAATAATCTTGATTATTTTATCGAAAATCAAAAATAAATATAAAAAATAGATTTACTGAAGAAAATAATTATTTTTGTTTTAAATATAATCAAGCATAGTTAAATGACAGCGAACGCCGGTAGATGTTCCTGTTATGTTCTATGATGTACATTTTATAAATCATCAAAGTGCAGGAGTAAAAATTATACACGAGGAAATTATATTTTAGATATTTTAAAATCTTTTATATTTTTGATATTTTTTGTAAAGCAAGTTGAGTTGAATTTCATATACAGTTGAAATGTGTAAAACTGAGTGCGAAAATGTATTGTTTCTATTAATGCTTCAAAAAGAAAGAAACTTTATTAAATCAATGATATTTAGTGATGTATTCGATAAAAATTATAAAATCAATATTTATTATGAGTTAGATTTCAGTTAAAACTAGGGATGGGGAAAGGGGGTCCAGTCCGGAATACCCCCTGCAAGAATTTGAAGATTGCAAAATGCTGTCCCTTGGACCCCCTTCCTAAAATTTGGTAACATTTTGACGTTATAGCCCGGAATACACCCCACCTGACTTCTCTGAAAACCAAAACCCTCTGAATTTTTGTCCTTTGCGCATAGGCATCCTTGGTGCTAGGGCAGTTCTGTTTGTGTGCTTAACGGTGAATTTTAATTTATTAATTATGTTTTCTCAACAGTTAAATAGATTTATTTAAAGTTGTATTCATTTCGTTGAATTAATATTCATTTAAAATGAGTGAACCCTTAGCTTTGGTCATTGGTATGGATTTTTTGGCATGAAATGATCTTCATGTTCAACTATTGTGTTGAATATGCGTTATAATAAAAATAAACAAACTTCAATGAGGAAGTTAAGAGGGGTTTGATAGGGTGCAAACTTTGGAATATTGAATTTATGTTTGCTAAATGGAGCTAATCTAAGAATATAACTGACACAATCAAATCTTAATTTAGAGGTAAATTATCTGCCATTTTATAAGTAGAGTTTTATTTTGAAACCCTAAAATCAATCTCTAGTTAGATAATTGAATTTTTAAAATATTCAATAATTTTCAAAAAATTCAAAATTGACAGAGTTAAACTCAACCATGTGATATCTTAAAATCAACAAGCATTTATCAATTTTTAAAAACAAGCAAACAGATGTCCGAGGAATTTTCTCAAATTTGGTTTGTGTTTCACCAGGATGAAAAGAAAATTTGATTGACAAAGTATATGTAACTTTTGAACTAAGATTTCATCGATTTTAAAAATTCTATCCATTGTGTATACAAGATCAGAATACACTTAGATTAAATTTTTAAAAATTATTTTATCTTTCATTTATTTTTATGATTTTTTAACATCCTCATAAAATTGCTAATTAGATTTTACTAGTGTTAATTTAATTGCAGAGGTGCTTAAAAATGAATATAATAGTTTTTTTTATAAATTTCACATAGTAATTATGGTTTTAGGAACTGAATAATTTATACAGTTATATTTTTCAAAATGACTATATAAAGTCCTAAAGAATTGTTCTTGCCCTATATTTGCAACATTTATATTCTATTCAACTGTTGTTGAAAATCAATGTTTATTGGTGTTTATTATCAATATTTTTTTGGAATTGAATTCAAATAAAATTATTGGATTTTTGAATGTTGTTATTATTTTTAAAATGTAAGTTAAAGATTCAAAACATATTAAAAAGTTCAATAAATTTAGTTAAGTTTAAGTGCAAAAAAATGAACATTTATTTTGAACAACATTTGGAGAGATAAAAAAGGCTGAAATAAAAATGTTGCGACCGGAGGGCAAAAAAAATTGATTAGGACTTTATATGCAAATGATATATTGATTTGATAGAACACGAAATGATAGAGTAATATATCAAGTATTTTAAAACTTGAATGATACCGTAGCTTTCGAGTTATTTAGATGTTAATTATGTTTTTCAACATATATAATGTAGCAGGGATGTGCAGAGGGGGGAAGGTTCGGTCCGGAATACCCTTAAAGTTTTGGCCGCATAACCCTATAGGTTCTCCGCGTACAACCATGAGGGTGAGGTAATTTTTACACTCTGGTCAAAATACAGTTAAACAGTTTGCAATTGTGTAATGCAGTGAAGTTCTTACAGCGTATTTCTGGAAAACTCGGATAAAACTTTTTACAAATGCACAGTTTTTCGCCTCTTTAGCGATTAACTTATTGTCCCAGAGGAGGAGGAGGAGGAGGAGGAGTATTCAATGCGATATTTTCAGACACATCAATGTATTTTCTGCAATACCTCCAGGCAAAACATTATTTTATAAATAGTGGAATGAAATATTCTGTTCTGATCCGGAACTTTGAATAAATTTCTAAACCAAACCCTAATTGTAAAAGAGTGAATACCTTCGCGATCCATACGAATTGAAAGCCGAGGGAGAGATTCTGCGAATGATTAGAAATGAATTCAATTATTAAGTCATTCTTCAAATAATAAATCCCATTATTCTAACCCCCTTTCCATTAGGTATTTAGCCGCCGGACTGTTTCTGGCAATAGATCCGGCGGGTGATATGTGGTCAGTGGTCACTGAATCGCCCAAATACAATATGACTCTGGCGTTAACAATGGGCTCTATTTTAGGCAGAGATGACTGCATTGTATCGAAATAAGGGGGAGATTTGATATAAGTTGAGTTGTCATCAAAATTGTAGAGAAGTTCGTTCGAAGACTTCAATTCATTCCATCTTTGGTTTCCAAAACGGATTTTAGAATAAACTTCTTTAAACATCGCCGGAATCACACACTTCTGTTCCATTTCCTGAATCTCGTCTCTCGTCGGCCAAATGTCTCGGAGAAAGACATCATTACCTGAACTGTCTTTACCTAACGGTTCACTTTCAAAATCAATATTAACGGTTCCGGAGATGGCATAGGCGACCACCAGTAGAGGCGACGCCAAGTAATTGGCCCGAGTGTTCGGGTGAACCCTTCCCTCAAAGTTACGATTTCCAGACAGAACTCCGACCGAAACGAGATCTCCATTTTCAATGGCTTCGACCACTGATTCGGGTAATGGACCGCTATTTCCGATACAAGTCATACATCCGTACCCAACGATATCAAAGCCTAACTTTTCAAGATATGGAGTAACGCCTGACTCACGTAAATAGAATGTGACGACACCACTGCCCGGAGACATAGAGGTCTTTATATAAGGAGCTACAGACAGACCCTTCTCCACAGCTTTCTTACACAAAATACCGGCACCTTTTGAGACATTTATAAAAATTAATGTTCAATTTAATTACCAGACCTGTGCTTACCTAACATTACCGATGGATTGCTTGTGTTCGTACACGAAGTGATCGCTGAGATTACAACTGATCCGTGAGAGAGAACGTACTCCTGAGAGACGGGTGGGGACAGTCATTCAGATTAATAGTGAATTCAAATTACGAATGAGAAGTCAAACAATTAAATCAATTTTCAAATACATATTTTGTTATAAAATATTCTTCAATTCATAATTATCTTACAATCACTTAATATTTTGTTTTATTAGTTTAAATGACTATTTATAACATGTTTTAATTAAAATGAATCAATTCGTTCTTTAATCCATAATATCTCAAAATAGCCCCGCACCAGGCATGTTGAATGAGAGTCGTTTTTTGGTTTTTGGAAAATATTGAATCGGCTCAATAAGAGGTCTAAAATGAAAAAGTTGTTGTGACCCATACGGTCATTCAGGACTATAAGATATTTCATTTAAAATTTTTGTATTTAGCTAAAAATGTGTATAAATGAGCTAAGGTAGGCAATTTCTATTTAAAACTTGAGCAGTACCAAATTAATAAAATTAATAGATATAGCTGCTATTAATCAAACTAAGATTAAATTAATTTCTGGGTCTATATAATGTTGTCTATCATACAGTATAAAAAGGTGGAAATTGTTAATTTGAAAAAAATTTCCCTCGAAGTTTTAGTGGACAATTTTAAGATTTTGAGGGTTATTTATATTACACTCAGTTGAGCATTTTACATAACATATCAAGTGAATTTTTTTTAAATTTCAAAAGTTTAAAATTTCGTCTTTAGGGGAAGGGGAGAAACTAGAATGGTAAAACTTCAGGGATAAAAAGTATATGTTACAATATAAATCTATACTAAATATAATTAAGTTCTGATTTCCTAAAGGATTTTAAGTTAATATTTTTAATTTTTGCCAATTCATTCTGCAAAGAAAAAACAATTCTTTTTGCTGCGATGCAAAAAAAAATCGCGGGATATTTTGCAAAATCTCTCACATGTTCTATTTAGGTTATACCCCCTTGGCTACCACTGCTGTATATGAATTCAAGTATTTATTTATTTAAAAATAAATTTATGGTTTGAGCATTAGAGCATTATATGTCCTGTCTTACTCGTTAGTTTATTTATGTACTTTTTTAGCTAGAAACAATAGTTTAAAATGAAATAGCTTATATTCCTGAATGACTTTATGGGTCACAACAACTTTTCAATTTTGATCTCTTATTTAGCCGAGTCAATATTTAACCCAAAAAACGACTCTCATTCAACATGCCTGCCCCGCACTCATGTTTGCAGGCTACCCATTCAATTTTTCAACAAATTTGCACCGAGTCTTTTGAAATTGGAAAATTGACCTTTGCATATGAGTATGGTTGCAAAGAGTGAAATATTGTGAAACTTTCACCTCAAAATATATCTTTCATTTCACTGCCACTGACGTCATCTATTAATTTTGCAAAATATTTGAAAAAAAACTTTATAACTGGTGGAAAATAATTTCAAATTATATACTGTATATAAGTGAACATTTTAATTATTCGGCAAAAAATTTTTTGTGAATAAAATATTAGAAATAAATTGAGTATTTTCAACGTATGGTTTTATTCCATTCTCATTTGTAACATTCCAAAGTTATTTGCAAAATCCCTCCGACTTTCCAAAAACATTTTCAATTATTCCAAATATAAACGCAAAACAGTATTAACTGGTTTTTGGAACAAAAAACCCTGTTTTAAGTGAATGGTTTGTCTTTAAGCAAAATTGAACGAAATCCCGGTTTATTTTTAAAAATCAGAAGAACTCAAAGAATTTTGTTCAACAAAAATGGGAAAATTTTTGAACCAGCAGTTACTTTTACTACAGTGTTTTATAATACAGCACAGTAAACGATTTGGTCGACTAAAGGGATGTCAAAGTTGAAAATTAATAATTACTAAACCCAATAATGTATATCCCATAATGATATGTGATTATTTCAATAACAGTTTATATAAAAATTTTCCTTCTAACTATAAGCATCATTGCACAAGGTCACATTTTCATCTTAAATTTCAAACTAAATTTAAAGAAAAACTACATGATATTTTAATGATTTTTCAGCACACATAAACTCAAGATATATTTAATCTATCCAGATAATCCACTACTTTATTATTTTTTCGCTTTATTTTATATTTTTCAAGTAATTAATGACCGAAAGCTTAATAATAATAATACTTAATAATTTGAAATATAATAAATTTTGTTATAAAGAGTTTCTATGAATTACTCAGTTTGAATAAAAACTCATTTGTTGCTATCGTTCACTGATTACTCAAATAATGTAAAATAAAGCAAGTTAATAAAAAAGTAGTCTATTAGCTGGATAGATTAAATATATCTTGAGTTTATATAAGCTTATGCAGAATTAATAAATGCATAAAATATTTATATAAACAATTCTCTCGTGACGGGAAATGATGTTTAAAAAATATAAACATGAATTCATTGATGTTACCCTTCGAAACCCAAAGATATGAAAAGTTGTTTTAGTATCTCTAATAGTATAGTATACTGTATACTATAAGTTAATCAAGAGAAACCGTTAAGTTTTTTGTGGCAACAAAATGATTTTTACAAAAATCTTATTTTACCACGATAATGACCCTGAGCACATGTAATTTATCAAGATATATCGAGAATTATATCAACATTTCAATAAAAAGAAATATAAAAATTATATTTGTAATGTTTTATTCAAAAATATATCATAGAATTTTCAAATTGTAATGCAAACTGTAAGAAACTATTGTATTTTTGAACGTGCATAACTTTTTAAATGTCGTGTTAGAACAATAATTGTTTCACATTTCATTATTACATAACAAGCTTAGTTTTAGTTTATAATGGCGTTAAAATATCTGGATAATCGTAGAACTGCTGACATAGCCTGTCGGTCTCCTTGTAGGAAGAATAATAGCATTATAGCAATGTTAATTTTGTTCCCCCAAGGAGACCGAAATTTAGTGGATTAGAACGTTTACTGTGCTGTACTATAAAAACACACTTTATAAGTAGTGATGTACGTCGTCGGTCAGAAAATATTATAAAATTGGCGTTCATTTTCGGTCAGAACAAAAATTTTATTTAAGAGTTGACGTCAATGACGTCATATTCAGTTGGCAAAGGTTTAATAATTAACATATATTTAACAATACTTGATAAAAGTGGACAAGCAGAGGTATCAAAGAGTCCATTATAGTGTAGCATTAGGATTTTTCAAAATACCCCCTGACTTTTAACGCTACAGGCTAAATATTTTGTTTTATCTTGAAAATTTCAGGGGATATTGGTTTTTGGCGAAGCTAGGAGGTGTATTCCGTACTGTGCTGTCACAATTTTTTCCAAATATTGGACAAGGGGTCCGGGAGAGGAGGTATTTCGCAATGGTCAAATTTTGCAGAATTTAATTAAAATAAGTAATTTAACAGAATTTAGGCAAATTATGGTGAATTCTGTAAGAATTTAACAGAATTTGACAAAATTTAGTAAAAATTTAATAAAATTGTTATTTTTCTAAGAATTTAGACAGAATTTCACGGAATATTCATAATATTTCTCAAAATTGCTATGGGGGAGTACCTCTCGAGCGACAGATGGAGGTATCGACAAAAATCACAGGGAAGTGTTCTTTAAGGGGCAGAACTTGTTGGCTACACTAATATAAAAACACATTACCCGGAACGATCAAAAACGCGTCATAATGTATTAATGGAAAACTACTGGCATTCTTTCTTATTTTAACAAGAGCTAGTAATATCACTTAAATAATATGTATTAAAATATTCTGTCCCTTATGACCATTTGATACTCTTCCGGTTATTTTTATATTAATTTAGCCGAACAGTTCTGCTCCTTAAAGAGATGTATACTAATTACTTATACATATCAAGCCTATTTCATTGTATGTTATACTCCTCCCTGCCAATTTGGAAAATAACCCATCCCTCTTGAGCTTTGCAAGTGTAGTCATTACAAGATATTCATTCATTTACTCTAAATTTGAGATAAAGACTGTCATATTATGGATCAAATAGAATGAAATGAAGCACTAAATTGAAAACTTTTGACATTTCATCCCTTCATTTGAAATATTTAATTGACAACTGTTTGACTCGTGTCTAATGAATAATAATTACTTTTGAATCGAAAACGAATGGAATCTTTGCATTCAATTTGTCGCTCGAAATACCAAATCCTTTGAATCCAATTTTGTTTGTAAGACATCGTTGGAAATCATTTTTCATTTCAGAGACCGGAACCCTGTCGTGAGGTCTCTTAGGACCGCTAACACTGGGGGTAATAGAACTCAAATCCAATTCAACGATTTTAGTGAAAACTGGGTCTTCGCCTGAATTGTTGTAATCGTTTCGAAACATTTTAATGGCTTTCAAATAGTGTTCGCAATATTTTATAACCGAGTCTTCGCGACCGGTTTGGACTAAGTATTGGAGTGTTATCTCATCGGTTGGGAAGTATCCAATGGTAGCCCCATATTCGGGACACATATTAGCAATGGTCGCGCGATCTGCTATTGACAGTTCTGCCACTCCGGGCCCAAAAAACTCTACGAATTTGCCGACCACTCCTATTTGGCGTAAGTTCTTTGTTATAATGAGCACCACATCAGTAGAGGTGGCAAAAGAAGGCAACTTTCCGGTCAACTTATATCCGACCACTTCTGGCAAAACCATACAAATAGATTGGCCTAACATAACAGCTTCAGCCTCGATACCTCCAACACCCCAACCAACTACTCCCAGTCCATTAATCATAGTAGTGTGAGAGTCCAATCCGACCACACTATCGGGATATAAAAGATTGCTCTGGTCTTTGAAGACAACCCGTGCCAGATATTCTAGATTCACCTGATGACATATGCCTGAACCGGGAGGAATGATTGTGGTGTTCTTGAGAGCATTGGCTCCCCATTTGAGGAATTGAAACCTCTCTTTATTCCTTTCAAATTCCAGTTCTTCATTGCGTTGAAGCGAATCCGCACTAATCGAGTGATTAATGAAAATAACGAAAAACTCTTGAATGAAAACTAATGGAATGAATTGGTATTTTGAAAGAGAAAAATCCAAACCCTAGAGACTTAAGCCGATGAAAGGGACATGTCTTATGTTTCAACTTAGAGTCTGCGTATGGATTGATGGCATTATTTAAAGTGTTTTCATTATTTTGATTAATCGGTTCTTTTGGTTTGTCGGGTCTGAATGGACTCAATTGACTCAATGGTTGCCAGTTTTCCAAATCAGTTGAGTTAAAGGATAATCCATTTGACAATGAAAGTCCTCCTCCTCTCAGAGGAACAGAATTCTTGGCCAATGCGTTCGCGAGCGCGCACTGACCACTTCCGGTACAATCATCGCAAAGGGTATTAATGCCTTCACTCGGTTTTGGTGCAAATCGTAATAAACTAACCGAAAATTGGCAACAATTATGAAAATTAGGACAACAATCGAGTTATCGATATTAAGGACGCATTCGTTTGTTTGAACTCAAATACACAGAAATTAATAAATTAATAGTACATACGTTCGTGAAAAGTCCACCTGAACTGAGTGGTCAATCACCAGATCTGCCGGACATAACGGATTGATTTTGTTGGGATCGCCGCCCAGTCTTTTGAATGCTTCGCGCATTGCTATCAATACATCGAACAGTTATGGCAAACATTGAAATATTAATCATCACTTTAGACATTACCGGCGAAGTCGACAACTGCTGGAACTCCAGTTAAGTCTTGTAATATAACTCTCGACGGCTTGAAAGGGATTTCGGCGTTTGATTTCTGTTGTATTTCCCAATCAATTATTTTTTCGACATCTTTTTGCTTGACTTGAAAGCCATCACAACTTCTGACGGCGGACTCAAGAAGTACTCGAATACTAAATGGAAGTCTTTCTGAAATATAATTATCAATTCGTTTCATTAATTGTGAGGACCTATTGTGCTATTATAGTCACCATATTTTGATTGGTTGAGTGCCGACACATCATAATAATTATATTCAATGCCATCCACTGTGATATTCCTCAAGAGATTCGCGTATGGATTCACTTGATTGGCGACAATAATTGTCATTTAAGTAACAAAATGTTATATATTTTTGCAATAAATGTTATAAAACTTGAAATTAGTTGCAAATAATATAGAAAATGAACAATGTCAATTATGCTAATCTGGCATGTTAAACTACGAACTATAGTATATTTTGTTTGTTTTATTCGGTTTATATTTTAGACGCTTTACTTTATTTTAAGGTTAATTTAATAATATTTACCTTTTGAAGTCATGTCTCTTTAATTTATATTGAATTTAATCGATTAAATAAAATGAATTAAAAATTAAATAAAAATTAATCGTAAATAAGTTTGTATTCGTGAAAATTTACTACTGCCAGTATTATTGTAGTTACTGTACAGTAGACTCTACTGCTCTAAATCTACTATTTTGTGCTATTTATTCAAAAGGAAACAACTGTTTGAGGAAATAACTGCTCAAATATTACTTTTAAGTCTTTTTTTACAAACTATTTTTCCACAACTTATCTTTGATGTCATCTGAAACATGTCATCACTCTTAGAACAGATTTCAATTAATTGTCAAAATATTAACCACAAAATTATTTTATTTGTTCGCTTCAAACACTACTTTAATTTACGACAAATGACTGAAAAGTAATGTAAAACTGTTTAATCAAATAACAGTGAGATAACAAAATCCAAACAAATGTAGGGAATTCTATAGTGTTCTTAATTAAACATAATTAGCTGGCTATCGCTCGCGTTGGATATCACCTTACCTAACTTAACCAAAAATTAATCTAACATATTAAATGTACAAAATATTTAAAAGCTAACAAGTAAGACATAAAATAACAAGATACCAGAAATTTCTAACTATTGCCAGGGTTGAGGTGGTTTTTTCGATTTTAAACTATAATTTGAAACTAAAAATGTGTTTAATTTATTCAATGTAATACATTTAGTATATGAAACCATATGAATCAAATGTATGATTTGGTACGGAAACCAATATATGTGGACTGACACAATCCTAGGGTGCCCTCGCAAGCCTAACTATGCAAATTGGTCAAGTGCGGAGTCAAATATTGTTTTTTAACTCCGCTTTCGAAGAAAAAGGAGTATATAGATTCGTTTCCACCTCACCCACCCCACCACCGCCTCTACGGATGATGAAGGCAGATGATTTGTATGTATTTCGACCTCGTGAATCCACTAAAGATAAAAGAATTTAAATCGCATTATAGATTTGACAGATATTAGCAAATAAGTCGTTACATTTTTATCAAGTCGTTAATAGTAAAGAAATCGTAAAATTGCCGTTATTAATAAAGAATGTTGAAAATTTTATTTCTTTTTTGATGATGGCGAATGCTGAAGACAGTTGATTTGTATGTATTTCTGGTTTCTGAATCGAATGGTGCTAATAGATTTCAATTCGCATGTGAGGTTCGGGGGGAGCAATGGTAGCAATAGAGTGGTCAAAAACGTATAATTCTTTTATTAACAAGCTATTGCACTTTGCTCGCTCTTAATAAAGAAAAATAAGAATTTCACTTCTTTATCTATTGGTGGCTTTCAAAGAAGACAGTTGATTCTTTTGTATTTTGGGATTCTGAATCGATTGATGCTAATAGATTTCAAATCGCAATAGTTATTTGGTAATTTTTAGCAAAAGAGCGGTAACACTTGCGTCAAGTCGTTAATAGTTAAGAAACATTAAAATTCTCGCTGTTAGTAAAGAAATTTGAAAATTTAATTTTTTTGTCTGATGAGGACAGATGCTGAAGACAGATGTATCTTATGTATTTCGGGCTAGTGAATTCACAGGTGCTAATGGATTTAAAATGGCACGATTGGTTCCGCAGATATTAGAAAACGTGGGATCAATTAGTTGATAATAAAGAAATTTAAATTAATATTTTAATTTGAAGAAAGTTAGTTAAAATTTTAAAAATAAATATATTGTTTCAAAATATTTTCGAGGTATTAGATTTGAATTTTACAGTCATTTAGTATTTAGCTTTCAACAAGTATAGTGGCATAAATTATATTCTCCGAAAATAATTAAATATTCAATTCAAATTTTTTCAACAAATTCAAGAATATTCAGACAGAACCTAATATTTGATACACCGCGTTTTAATAGGATAATTATCATTGAATTACAAATGACGAGAGGACGAATAGATAATAGGAGAAGAAATAGAAAAGGAAAAATAGACAATCGTATCAGATATCGATTATGGAACCGGAATGATAATAGAACAGGACAAAGAAATGATTATTATAGACAATATGATTCCAATTCCATCAATTCATATGAGTCGGCCATCAGGTAAGGTCCCACATCTATGTGTATCTGTTGTGGCGGACTTTTTTTCATGAAATCAATTATTATTTACTCTCAAGATATCCTTTTGGAATTAATCGGTCCAGAATTGTTGGTAACTATTTGTCAAATACCATCAGGGGATGAGATCCAACTTTGTATTACGTGTGACCGCGAGGTTAACAAAGGCAAAATCCCACGTATTTGCTTGGCGAATGGACTCGGGTTCCCGGCCATACCTCCCAAATTACAAGGACACCGTTTTAGAAGAACGACTAGTATCGCCTCATACTAATACCATTCATGCAAATCAGAGAACTTGGAGTCGACAAACAGTACGGAATTAGAGGGAATGTTGTCAATGTACCCATCGACTTGGATAAAAATATGGTTTGTTTACCACGGACATTTGATCGCACAGAGACGGTTCAATTGTATCTAAAGAGAATGCGAGCACATAAGAGTTCATATTTCACACGGCCGGCTGTTGTGATGTCGGCGGCCAGATATCTCGCGAGGCAGCCTCTTTATCAAGATGAAGGCATTTCACTGTCTGATGATTGGAACAATTTTTACAATCAAGAAGCCGTGCGTTTTGTCGCTGATCCAAATGATCCCATCATTCATAATGACACAGACGATGAAAATGAAGACAATTGGGATGAGACAAACGATGACGATATAGCGCCGGGTGGTGAGGAGACTCTCAATAAACAAAACATTATCTATGCACCTGGAGAAGTTGTGCCACCGATTTCGTTTCTTGGCGATATATTCGCTGAAGAGCTGAGTTTTCCTACCAAATTCTGTGATCAGAAAAGAAAATTAAATCCCGAAGTCAAGTTATCTTTAATGGATATCCAGAAATCGGAGCTCAGACGATATGACAGGAGTGTAAAAGTGGCAATAATATTTTATATGCTCCGGATGAAAGAGGCACTGGCACTTAAGAATTCCATCAATATCCACTTGATGATTGGTAGTCACCGACAAGGACTTTGTGCTGGACAGGTATTAAATACAGACATTATTGACCAGTTTGTTAAGTCGGATGAAGCATATAAGGTTCTCGTTCAGGACAGGTCGTCACCACCTTATTGGCAGGCCAAACTTCGGGACACGATGGCTATGATCGCATAAATTGGTCCGCCCGACTTCTTCTTGACTCTATCGGCGGCTGAAACTCTGTGGCCAGATTTATTGGTTAACCTCGTTAAGATTATATAAAACAGATCAGTTACAGAGGAAGAGGCTACTAATATGTTATATCAGGAAAAATGTGATATAATTCGAAGAGATTCGGTAACTTGTTCCCGATAATTCGATCACCGTTTTCGTGAACTATTTAAATTGTTAAAATCGAGTGACGGTCGTTTTGGCGAATATAAGCTGATCGACTGGTTTATTCGAATTTAATTTTAACACCGGTGTTCACCTCACGCACATTGTCTTCTCTGGTTAGAAGGGGCACCGAAATTTCATTCATCTGATCCACAGTCGAGAGCTATATGTGAAAAATTTATAGACCGCTTTACTTCTTGTGCAACTGATGACTCGAAACCTGCCTAACTGGCGGCCTTGCAATACCACAAGCATAGTACGTCGTGCAGAAGATTCAAGAACGATTCACCAATTTGCCGTTTTGGTGTTCCATATTTCCCGATATCCAGGACACGAATTTTAGACCCGCTGGAAAATAATTCTTTAACACAAAAACAGTTGGTCTTATTAGAGGATATCCTGGGAAAGATTGAAGACAAAATTGCAGAACTGGACACAAAATTCCGGAAGAATTCGGGTGAAAACAATATTAGTTTCGAGACATTCATCAGTGAACTTTCTATCTCTGAAGAAGTGTATATTATGGCCATTCGATTGACAAATAAACGACGTTCTATTTTCCTTCGTCGCCGACCTAATGAATTAAGAACCAATGGATATCATCGAGATATATTAGAACGTAATAGGGCCAACATGGATATACTATTTATTCTAGATCCTTATGCATGTGTCCATTACATGATTGATTACATTAACAAAGCTAACCGTGGAATGTCTGCACTTCTACGTCACGTTGTTGACGAATGCAAGTCCTGATACGTTTCTCAACAACAGAAACTATATCGTGTCGGATCTACTTTCCTTAACTATTCCGAAATATCAGCACAGTACGCGTCATATACATTACTTTCTATGCCTCTTTCTATTTCGAACCGATCGACGATATTTATTAACACAGGAGATCCGAAGAAGAGA
>JAQFXN010000907.1:0-17828 GCA_034693365.1 Liacarus xylariae
CAGAAGATGACTATTCCTATCAGATTAAGTAGGGATGTGTTTCAAAGGGAAGTTGAGTATCAGAAGATGACTATTCCCATCAGATTAAGTAGGGATGTGTTTCAAAAGGAAGTTGAGTATCAGAAGATGACTATTCCTATCAGATAATGCATCAAATTTTATGTAAAATATCATATAATTAGCTGCTAATGGGGTGTTTCAGGGGTTTTTGGGGGGTATGATCTTTGGAAAAATCAGCAATAAATCTTATTTTATATCTAAACCAAATAATCAATTGGAACAATATGTATATATTTTTAAAGCTATCCTAAAGTCTAATCAATAAATATATTAATTATTCTTCTGCGGTAAATGGCCAGCGCCGACCAGATCCCAAAGGTAATGGCTAGAACCGTGTAGTATATGGTTGAACTGGTCTTTGAAAAATGTTTACAAATATATACCTATTGTTCCATTTGATCACTTGGTTTAGCTATAAAATGACATTTTGTGATGTTATTTCTAAAGTTCACACCCACAAAAACCCCCTGATACACTCCATTGGCAACTAATTATTTGAGATTTTACATAAAATTTGATGCATTATCTGAGAGAAATACTCATCTTCTGTTTCTCATCTTCCCTTTGAAAAACTTCTCTACTAAGTTTAATGTTGAAGTGTTTAGTGTTAATACATTAGATATACAGTTGCAATGTGTTCTGCCGGGTTTGTACAGTACATGCATAGCCTTTGGACAAAGGCAAGGGCTTGTGTGACTTGTATATAACTGCACACCATTGGGCACCCCTTTGCGGAACTGCTCACGGCTTGGCCCTGGCTTGTTACTATTTTCACAATGTTCTTATCTCCTTTTTCATAACAGTCACAATAATTAAGGTGAATTAAATTAGATTTTTGAGTTATGATTGTATTTTTATATCAATTTTAAAATATGTTTAAATTTTATTTTATAATATCCTTTCCGAATGAATTTTATCAAAAATTCGGTTATTTGTTACATCTGACCGAAACAATCTTTTTAAATTCAGCGGTCATATTCGGCCAAATTTGGTCGATGAGGGTGACTGACAACGTATATCACTATTTTATTTACAATGAGATTGGTTCACAACTTTTATACATAATTAATCATTATTAGTGATGACTCCACAGCGATTTTATTTTACTATCGGTTTCATATTAAAGTATAGGGGTTAAGAATGTCTTTTCCTAAATAATGTAGATAATATTATTATTTTTTGGAAAAGACAGTCTTATCCCTTATGCTGTCAGTTGAAACCGATAGTACACTACCTTTTTCTTAAAAGTTTACTGCTATTAGATTTCATTTTACAATTTTGCCCAATTTTCTATTATTTGAGTAATCTGTGACCGAGAGCTCAATCTCAATAACAAATAATTTGGAAAATATTATAAATGGTAGTGAATCAATGGCTAAGTTTTCATTTCAAACTAATTTTTGGCTGTCGTTCACAGTTTAGTCAAATATAATATTATTATGTAAAACATTATGCGAAACAGTTAAACGTAGTCTACTAGTTGTACATTTTTAATAAAAAGTTAGTTTACATGCTGTGAAAAACGGATTTACATATGAATTTCATATAACATTAAAACAGGGATAGCCAATAGGATGAACAGTCTAAATATGCGCAAAATGTCGTATATCTACTTTACTCCACTATGCATTTTTCAATTTTTAAAAAAATATACCCCCTAACTTTTTTGGCAAAATTTTTTCGCACTACCACATCTATACTCCCAGTTGACTCGGCCGACACTGGCAACCACTTGTTGACACGTAAATATCGAAATTTTGGTTCAATTGTAAAAATATTACGCAAAGACATGTCGAAGCGTTGCAACGATTTGGAAATTTCAGAGATTCCTCTGTCTGAACATGATAATTTGTTTATAAATATTCAATAATTGCTAACTCAATATAATTTTATTATCAATATAATAAAATAATTTAAAGCTTGCTGACAAAAATTTTTAAAAACATTCATTTGTAGTGGATTAAGCATTAATTAAAATTAATAAAAAATAGTTCAATTATTGGTTTCTGTGGGTCAATTTTATTACTGTCTGTAGTGTCCTTTATTAGAGTAAAATAAACATGTTTGATTTTAATTTAAGATAGACCTCTGTGCGACTTATATTTAAAATAATTAATACAATTTAATGTCCTACACATTTTCAGTGGAAATGTTTCCTATAAATAGGGACTTTATATTCTTGAAACTGATCACTGATAGGCACACCTGACAGAACAGACCAATTCGGTAGAGTACAGTTGAAATATTGAGATTCCGTTTCCCTACTCTCATAGTTAGGAATATTTCGCTTAATAAACAGATTATCGATATTAAAATTCCTATTAAAAGCAAAACAACAAGATTTTTAAATATTTCCTCTAATTTTATGACATGATATTCATTTGTCTCATTTGGTTCCGGTTTTAAATTTTTATTTTCTTTCATTCTATGCAAACGTATGAGCAGTGCTTTAATTACTGAATAGTTTAAATAGAATCCACTTTCGATAAATCGCTTGAAACTGTAATACAAGAAAATCAGGTAATTATTAAAGAACAGCAAAAAAATTTTAACACATATTTCTTATTAGATTATTAACTAATAAAATACAGCTTTCAGTATATCTATAAACTGTATATATTTCATTGAATTTAATGTAATGCCAATTAAAGTTGGTTATTTTTATCAGGTAAAATTTTTTTATTTAAATATGAACTGTCTCTTCCTTACAGTGAGAGATTTTGTGACGTTTAAGGAGTTGGTTAATTTAAGTCATATTGTTTGAACTGAACAAAATAACTTGTGAATATTTTTTGCAAATACGTAGATTTCCAGTAATAATGAGGTTTTGAAAATACTAAATTTGGGCCCATTAACTACCCGTAGAGCTGATCCAGTTATCCGAATGTCATAATAAATATATATATATCGTTGGAAAGTTCACAATAAAACAAGTTGAACGGCATATAACACAGTCCTGACCATTATCGTCAGCATCAGGTCAGATCTGTTCATTTATCGCAGAAAAATTATTTTGACATTTTTTTATTCTACATTACATAAGCTTTCCAACGATATATATAGTGTGTCACTCGGATAACTGGATCAGCTCTACTGTGAGTTAATTTGTCCAAATTTTGTATTTTCAAACATTATTCACCTCAACCTTCGTAATTGCAAAAAAAAAATCAGAGGTTATTATTTCCATTCAATATTCTATCCAAGCATATGAGTTAGCAGTAATTCAATGATTTTAATGAATTTTGTATTAACACAACACAAACAAACTAATTTTGAGCGTTAAAAACATGTTAATCTCCTCTAGGCACTCACCAAAAAATACCCAGCTCCTAATTTTTGGATCTTCGAAATCTCTGCTCCCATCATTTGATTTATAAATTCTAGAATTTCTAGAACAATTCTAACCAGATAGATAGATCATATTGTAAAGTGAAATCTAGAATTCAAAGACAAAATCGAGAATTTTCTAGACCGACCCTTCATATCGAAAGAATAAAACCATGTTTTCCAAGTTTATAACACCCCATATGAACAATATCAGAAAAAATATTTTTAACACTCAAACATACAAATAAATATCGGGAATTCCCGATATTTTCTAGCTCTAATGATTATTGATGTATTTTTATTTTGCTATAAAATTTATATACCTGTGCTTTATTGAGCACAACTATACGAGTTTATTAGTTTAACAGATGAAAAATTATTTATATATATTCGTTCACTACATTATGTGAGTAAAACTTACAGTTTATTAATTTGCATGCTAAATTTATGATTTTTATCCACCCCATGCTGGGCGATTATTTGATTATGCTTATGTTTGGATCTAGTAACTCGCATTATTCGATTGGAAAAATGTTTCACATAAAGATGTGCATACGCTGAGGACAGTAATAGCACTGATTTTCCATTCACCAAATCATTGAATTTTTCCTCATCAAAGAGAGCCATAAGAAATTGTTCTTTAAAATTAAATTTTCTATTATACTGTCTACTCTTCTTTGCTAAAATATGCCAGTTGAGACTTTTATAATTATGGGCAAAAAAAGGAATCATAAATGGCCGAATACCAACCAATACATCCCTGTCATTGATTATTTCAAATAACGGAATGAATGAGTGCTTAAGAAGAGATCTCTGAATGATTGGGCAATGATAAAAGAGCCCAGGATCCAAATGTAGAGTAGAATTGAAAAAGCATTAGAGTTGAATTTGAAATTAAAATTACTATTTTTTCGGATAGAATTCAATTTAGGATTTGTTTGTGACAAAAATATAGAGATTATATCCAAAACAGCATCCGGCAGATATAAATGCGACTTGCTTAATTGTTTGAAAACTATAGCCATTGCAATTAGTATTATCAATAGAAAAGTCCATATCTATTAATAGACATTAGATAGTAAATTTATAGCTTAATAGCACATTAACAAAATACTTTTCCTAATTAATTGTTCTGATTTTCAGTTACATGCTAAAATAATTTTTTAGTTGTTTTTTCAGAATTGGATTTATTTTCATCTTCTTATTGAATATATTTACTATGTTCAAGTTAAGACAAATTTTATATCAATTTTTGAGATTTTTAGTTTAATTTATTCCATTTTGTCCTGGGAGGTTTAATATGTGTCTAAAACAGCAAACCCTGAAATTTTAAACCATTTTTATAGCTGATCCATGTGATCAAGAGATACATTTTGTAAACACTTCCAAGGTAGAAGTTGGTATGCGAATCATTCTTCCGCGGTAATTGGCCAGCGCCGACTTGACCCCAATGAAATTGGTCAGAACTGTATACTTGTCAGAACTATATAGTTTACCTCGTTTTTGGATAATTAATTCTATATTAACCTTATAAGATAAATAGTTAACCACATAAATAACATTAAGCCTAATGAGTGCACTAAAAATTTTCAGGAATCTTAGTTATAAATGATTGACAATAAAAATGCCAGGAATCTATTTTTGTTTAAATTTTTCTTCTTCGGTGTATGGCTAACACCGAGGCTATATTGGTGGGAATAGTTAGACAATTCTCATATATCATTTGAATCTTCACATAATAGACTTTTAAAAATAGATAAATTGTATTTTTAATTAAATTAACAAGATTGTAAAACCTGTTAGTTTATGAGAATTTACCTAAAACAACTCTATATTTTATCATCTAGGTTTGCTAAAACAACCTTGAATTTTGACGATTTGCGTTATTTGGCACCTCCTCTCTCTCTCTCTCTCTCTCTCTCTCTCTCTCCGATGATATTATAATCAGGGTTAGCAAAAATATAGCCTAAACACTCCCCCCTAAGTTGAGATTTCTCCTCCCATGACTTTTGCGCCGCATTTTGGTTTTTTACCTAACTTCCACTGTACATTTCTCATATTTTGAAAAAATTGTACCTACCTGACTTTTTAAGAAAATGTTATATTCTCTAACTCCACCGACCTTTGCTACCTCTGATTACAATATCCTGTCCTTAGGTCAGTTCTCGGCTCATTTAACACCTATATTAACTCTTTTGTCTAATTCGTAACAAGATAAAAATAAAGCATTCAAATTGTGAAAAAACAGAAAAATGATGATGATATTCTAGGGTCAATTCATCACACACTATAATATTAATCTCAAACATGATTTACATTACCTTATTGTCAAGAAGATTCAAAAGCGATAGAAAAGAATCATTTTTCCATAATGTCATTCCGGTTATAATCTCCAACAAATACATACTTCGAGTGACAGTAGAGCACCACTTATTCAAATCCCACTCAAACACAGTGTTCTCGCTCAGTGCAACTGCATTTCTCTAAAAATTTAATGTTACTTAAAATTTCTTTTATTTAACCTATTTTTAAACATACAGAAAATTCGAATTTATTTTTAAACTTGACAGTTAGTCCCAATTGACATAACATGTATTGAACAATAGATAAACGATAGCCGTATAGATGTATCTGAAATAAATAACATTGATAAATTTAAAAGTGGTTTAAATATTTAAATATATTCAGATAATTTTATTACTTCATTGTAGTTGACAACTGCTTTACCATTGTTAGTAATATTTGTTTCGCAGATAAATGTGTCTTGGTAATTGGTATAGACATATGGTATAATGGAAAAGCCGTATCTCACTTGTATAAATGACATTCTTATAAAGATTACTTTGCAAAATATTATATATATATGAATGAAATACTATTTGTTAAATATTTAGAATAAATTGTTTATTCTAGATTTTCTGAGAAAAAACAGAGAAAGGAGTAGGTATTATTCTCGATTTAGTAGGTGAAGGCTCGCTGGTTCGAACCCAGCAAGGGTGGCAATTTATTTTGACTTTTTTCACCAAATATGTCTCTCAATTGTTATTATTTTTGTAAAATCCTGTAAAAGTAAAATTAGGAATCAAAATTAATTTCTATTTTAAACATTTGTTCTCTAATATTTTATTGATTATAAAAATTAACAAGTATCGGGTCTTATTGCAAATTTATATAAATATACAACTTTAAACTTATAGTTAAATTTTTATTTTTTTGTGAAACCTTCGCATTTGTCAGCCATTTTACTGATTTTAAAAATGAATTTATGAACATGGTAAAATTTTAAATATAATATAAATACAATTGATTGTATCATTACTCAAATATTAAATTTAAGGATATTTTTTAAATTTTCACTTTATTTAATTAATAATTTAACGAATTGCATTTTTTTGTGCTCACTTCTGGAATTTTATAAATTTCTTTTATTTTAATTTTAATTTAAATATAAGTTTAAAGTTGTAAATTTATAGATAATTTAATATCTATTGTTATAAACTGTTATTTATTTACACTGTAATTGTTGAGTTCAAATAGATTGTATATAAATTTTACAATTAACGCTATATACTAGCAATTTTTAAAAATATTACAATTCTTTACCTCTGCTTATCAAGAGCGAGAAAATTTTTTTGGTTACATAGACAAATGTTCTTAACATTGTGCAATAGATAATGTAGCGCGAGTGAATTACGACCAAACCCTATTCTCATTGTAATTGAATATAAGATTAACTACTAAACTCCTTAAGAAAAACCTTAACAATTTAAGTTGTGTATTAACAAAAATAAGTTAAATTATCTAGACGTTCGCAAACCCAAGTATTTCACGGTTTCCGGACTATACATCGAAAGACAAATGATCGAATGACAATATCGTCGATTGCCAAAATCATCAAATGATAAAAACATTGATTAGCAAAAACATCGAAAAATAAGATATTGTTCAGAATTTTTTAAAAATTAATTCTAAGAAAGGGGGAGTATTAAAAATGGTAAAACAAAAAAAATTAATTTGGATTGAAAAGTAAGAAAGGTATTTATTAAAATTTTCGATGGTGTATTTAGGTTATATCTGTACAAGATAAATAGTTCTAAAAAAATTAAAAAAAGTTATATTTTGTATTTATCCTTAAAATAGTAACAATTTTTATAGGTTTCTGAACATTATTTTATTTTTCCATGTTTTTGTCATTCGATGATTTTGTAAATCGATGTTTTATTTGCGATGTTTTGTCCGTCGATGTTTTTACTTTCGATGTTTTGTTCTGATATCTATTTCAAAAACATTCGTATTGTTCAAATGTAAATTAAATTTGCGCTAAATGTACGCTAAATAAATCTGTTTTGCGTTTCGTTAAAACGCGTAAATATGACTGAATAATATACTCCACCACAAAAAGTCGTAAATTAAGTTTTGATATTAAAATTTACAGCAATAGTGAAGCAATCGTAAGATAATAATTTTAAGAATCTATTGCATTAAATGGTCCAAATATCATAACAGTATTACAATTTGTATAAGCTTTGCAACAAGGGTAGCCAAGATGGGCAATAGATTAAATACCTTCCTGAATTGGTCGACTTGTCTAATACCTCTCTTTAAATGACTGTTGAGCCAATGGCAAAATTTTACACTACTTCTCACTTATTTTTTCAAATTGTCCTCTTGTTTGCCAAAAACTTGTAAAACTGCCCCCCTATACCTCTAAACTCAGCAAACTTTGGTTACTTTTGATTTTATAAATTATATAAATTTTTATTAATTATCAAAAAATTTAAGTTTTAAAAAGTAATATACATAACCAATATTTTAGAAAATGCTTTTGGTTGAAAGTGCGTGTATTTAATTCATACCCAAGTGGCATAGGGTTCTGAAAAGAGCCTGAAACTCACAGGGGGTATAGGGTGGGGTATTGTCACAAGTCGAATTCTTGCAGAATTTAATAAAAAATGATAATTTAACAGAATTTTGACAAATTCTGCAAGAAATCAATAGAATTTAACGGAATCTCGATTAACTATGCTAGAATTCAATAGATGATGAATTCTGTTATAATATAGCAAAATTTGACCAAATTTCACAAGAAATTGTCTAAATTAAGTTATTTATCTAACAATTAAAGTATTTTGGTTTTAGGTAAAAAATGGGGACTTTTTCTAAAACATGAATTGGCCCGAATGAAGATGTTATAGAAACTTTTAGAGTATATAACCAATTCTAACAACCTTTGGGAGAGGTTCAATTCATAATCTTTTATGATCTATACTGCTTGATAATATAAAATTAATAGTCGATTAAAAATTTACAATTTCATATTTAATTTCATGAATATTGTTTAGTATTTAAATGAATACAATCTTCACTAATTTTTTATTACAGGTTTGAATTTTTGATTTAAAATTAACGAACTGTCAATAAATATTTGAATTGAATTTTATGCATTATATACTGCACAAATTTGATTACACAAAATAAGAACTGTTAATGTTAAATTAGTTAAACTCTTACAAAATTCCCCATCATATACTGCCTGTGCCTTTGAAGATCTTTTTTGTAAACTATACCTTCCTAACAATATTATCTTTGATCTTTGCACACCCCTATTATACACAAAACAATATTTCTACAAATAACAGAATAAATTATGAAAAGGTTAACTATGTTCTTGTAGGACATGATATTTAATATTATTTTCATTGAAACATATTTACCATCTTGGACAATTAATATTTCATTTTCCCTCTGAATATAATCGAATCATGTCTTTCTTCTTCATTTGTGAGCATTGGTGAGATTTTAAACTTTCCATATAAAGGTATTTTTATTTATAATATTAAACAAAATTCTCTAGAGATTTACGTTTAATTTTAAAATCTTATATTCATGCACATTTTTCAAATGATTCTGTTTGAATATAATATATATTACTAAATAAAACTCGATAATAGATTTAAATAAGTAATCCATAAGTATTTATAAATATTTAATTCCACTAACGATATAAATGGAATAATTTAACATTTTATGCATTCCTATTTGAATGTTAGAATTCTACATGTTACGCTTACATGTTGACACTAGAATTTTACTGTTTTATGAATACATAATTACAATTTAAATATATTTAATTAATTTTTTATACAAATATTTAGAATTGCTTTAATTCTAGTATATTTCGAAAATAATTTGATTTATTTTTATTACATTGATGTTGAAATATAATATATTTATAATTATTTAGAACTATGTATTTTTAAAATGTATATTTTATGTTAATCTTAGCAGACTAAGGGCTTACTTAAGGGTGACACTAAAAACACATCTGAACACTTGGGATACCAGGGGATCCTGGACATTCCATACCTCTATAATCTATTTCTCTTACAAAGCTGAGATAAATATTGTCCTTTTAATTATAAACAATTTTGCACTATGCTACATTTGTTTCTTAAATTTAAATTTAAAAAAGAACTAAATTAAATATTTTGATGATTATTTCATTAACGCACACATATTTTAAAGCTGAATTAATAAAAATTTAGGAAAAAATACTTCAATTTGGATGTCCAGATATCCGGATGCCTTATAGTGTCAACCGTTACTTAATTACATACAACTTTGTTTTATTATTTTCTCAATCTTTATATAATAAATAGAATATTTTAAATTAATTGTAAGAAATATTTCAACACAATATAAATATATATAAATTATTAATATTCCTGAATATTTAATAATTTATTTTTAATATTTAGCTAATTTAAGTGTGAAGAGAAGATTGGAGTCGATTCTAGAATAAAATCGATATTGAGTTAATAGTTTTTCTAGGATAAATCGTTTGATTTTAAATATTAATAAAACTAGTTTAAATTAATTATTAAAATTGAACATTAAATAGCTTTCGACTTATCTTATGTAGCATGTTGTTCGACATATTTCGGTAGGTGTGCTTCAATTAAGAGGAGTGTTAATAGCAGGGAAGCTAAGAGAGTATAATCCAAATATCCCCCCGAGTCTGAGATTTTGCATAATACTCTTCCCCCCTTACTTTTGCGCAACAGGAAAATTTTTTTGGTTTTCACCTTTCTCCTCTTATTTCAAATAGTAATCATGTTGAGTTTTAAGAAATTTTCATAATAAAATAAATCATAGGCAATTAGTTGTTTCAACATATTTACATCTGATAATTTTGAAAATAATTCATTAATTTTAATTACTAGATTCCAATTTGATTTCATCTATAAATGTAAACAAATTATTAAAATCACACAAATGTTAATGTATTTCTTATTAATGCTCTAGCTAATATAATACACAGTTTGCAATTAAGTTAAATATCACATACATAATAAGTTATATAAGTTAAGTGATGTCAGATCAATACCCGCGAAATATAGCATAAGCAACTTATTTGGCTTCTCGAAGCGTAGCAACGATTTGGAAATTTCAGAGATTCCTCTATCTAATCATGATAATTTATTTATAAATATTCAATAATTGCTAACTCAAAATAATTCCATTATAAAAATAATAAAAAAAATTTGAAGCTTGCTGCAAAAAAATTCCCGCATTAATTTGTAGAGGACAAATTTTTAATATTAGTTTATTAAAAATAATTTTAAAAACATTTAAATTATTGGTTTCTGTCCTTCGTTAGAGAACAGTAACAGAGCTTCTTTTGAGAAACGATATGTAATATGTAGTGCACTTCACTGCAATGCCTCTCACTTACCAGCAATGCTTAGCTTATGCTATGCTTTAAAAGTCAGTCAGGTGAGAGGTGCTATGCAGTGAACTACTTGTGCTTATGCAGCCCTAGGGTTACGTGTCGTTTCTCAAAAATTAATCTCAACTATTGTTTTATTTTGATTTAAAGTAGACCTCTGCGCGACTTGTATTTAAAATAATGAATACAGTTTAAAGTAATCCCTATTTTCAGTGGAAATGTTTTGTATAAATTTGAACTTTATATTGTCACTACTGATCCCTAATGGGGATACTCGACAGAACAGACCAGTTCGGGAGAGTACAGTTGATTCGTTCCCATAATCTCATGGCTAAGAATAATTCACATAATAAACAGATTATCGATATTATGATTCCTATTAAAAGCAAAACAACAAGATTTTTAAATATTTCCTCTAATTTTATGACATGATATTCATTTGTCTCATTTGGTTCCGGTTCTAAATTTGTATTTTCTTCCATTCTATGCAAACGAATAAGTAGTGCTTTAATCACTGAATAGTTTAAATAAAATCCACTTTCGATAAATCGTTTGAAACTGTATTTGAAATTATTAAAAAATTACAAAAAAAATTTTATTAAATAATTATTTATAACTCTGGGTCCAGTTTATTGGTGCTACCATCTTTTTATAATTTTTTGAAAAAATCAATATTTAATACAGATATAGTTTTTAAAAAATCATTACTGCCATTGCGCCCTTAATAACCACGAAAAACCTGGATTTTTACTCGCATGCTGGTTTGTATATAACAACATCATTATATTCTAGTAGTTTGTGTTCATTTTTTTGTGTACAGTTTGTAATAATAGAGGCATAAGTAGATAATTGAATATTTTCTACTTATATTTAAAATTCTTTTATTTAATGTGAACTTGTTAATTAATTAATTACACATTTAATTTGATTCGCCTATACTAACAAAAAAAAGTCAATTTTTAGAACCAAAAACAAATTCAGGTCTAATAGCGATTTTGACTTCTTGCTCCCAATGACCTTGTATAAAGATGTCGGCCTTAACCATTATACGAACAATTAGCTTGATACTGCTATCATTCAATTTTAAACTATTACAAACTGTACAAAAAAATATGATAAACCACTAACATATATAGACGTAGTTACAGGTTAACCTGCATTCTCTCTTCAGAGTTTGAGAAGAGCAGTCGCATCGTGTTTAGCGCTCCTTCTTTTTATTAAGTGATTTTCCCTTATTTTTATGAATAAGTGCTCAAATAGTGCGACAGTCACTCATCGAAGCCATACATCAAATGACATTTTTCAGTGTTCGCAAAATTTCAAAAGTGCATTAATAACGTCATTGTTTTTATTGTGAACACCAATCAGACACTTGTTTTAATGAACTTTTTTTATTGCCTGTGTTTGTTTCTGCACAACATCAGTGCCATAAAGTGATTATTTTAACGGTTTTATCGCCATTTTATAGTTTATTATTGTTTACATTTGTCGCCATCTTTTCATCCGCCCCTTCATTCATCAATTACGTGAAAACATTTGTTAGTTTTCACATGTGCTGCCATCTATCGGAATGCCTAACAAGGCATTTGAAAAATCCGAAAAGACCCAGAGATCGCCTAATAACAAGCGATCCCGACCATCTGCCGAGTCATCGCCGTTCGAGAGCGATCAGTCTATGACAGAGCCTCTTAACGACGGGCTTTCCGAACATTCGTCTGAACAACTCAAAGCCGATTTCTACGCGTTCTCTGTCGGCCTCAAACAAGCGGTCTATACCCTCCAAATGAGGAACCGTTTCCGTGACTTTTTCGAAAGAGCACTTAAGTACTCAGTAGACCTCATTCGGGAGAACGCCGACTAAAAAGCGAAGGCCGCCTTGGATAGCCTCGCCGAGTCCTACGACGAGAGACTCAAACACCTCGATAGCCTTATAATTGATCATGTGCTACCGGCTATCGAGGACTCCACAGCACAAACCATCAAACACATCGGAGAAACTCCATCAGACAGCCAACGATCGGTGAGTCGATCCGACCATTTACCGCCTAACGGCAAGCCCTCTTTCGCCTCGCCAAAGCTTCGACATCTATTGATTTCAAAGCGCATAAAGCTCGAGTGGATCACCGTCGAGGCAATTGATTTTATCCTGGTTTACACGGTGTTACAACTGCTGCGGTCTGGGCCATAAAGTCAGTCGCCTACTGCTCGACAAGTCAAAGGTGCCTACTTGCTCTCATAAACTAGCGTGCAGTCATTGTGGAATGGAGCACAAATTCCCTGATTGCCCAGTTAAGGCCGACAAGTCAAAAGCTAGCTGCGTGAATTGCACCGCCGATAGATGTCGAGGCAAACTTCTGAACACCTCGACGGCTCACAGCGCTTTCGATAATTCTTGCCTCTGTCTGCCCTGATACAAGGAGTCGGAATTCAATCGCACCGACTATGGCTGCTAACTTGATCAGCACCTCTCTGTCCACATCACTGTCATTCATTCAGATCAATCTCCTGCATTCTCATGCGCCATCAGCTCATCTCTCTAAACTCACTGAAGAGGAACGCACCGATATCCTCTTAATACAAGAGCCGTACATACGCAACGGCAGAGTCCTCGTTCTGGATACCGCCATGACTTTTATTTCAAAACGCGCCTATCCAAGGGCGGCGATTGCTGTCTTCAATCCAAATCTATCCGTTCACTTTTCTGACGAAAACCATACGGTCATATCCATCGACCGACAAAATTATTTGCGTTTCAACCTATCACCGACCGCAGCCGGATAATATAGAGGAGTTGGCAATATTAGCCGTTATTGTGAGTTACTTTCACGCCGACAAAATTTGAGTCAGTATAGACTACAACGCTCATGCACATGCTTGGGGATCAACGGTAGATAACCGCCGGAGCGAACAACTATTGGACATAATTGCTTCCACTGGTCTGCACTTATTGAATGACGGCGACACACAAACATTCGTCTACAACGAGAGAGACGTGTCATCTTTCGTTGACTAAACACTGGTGAGCGACTCTCTCCTCCGTCAAGTCAATGATTGGCACGTCTTAACAGAAGAATCATGTAGCGATCACCGTTATATTCGGTTCACTATAGGACTCGATTCTCCGGTGAATAATAGTCTGACACTTAGCCGACGTTTCTGCATACGACAGGCAGATTGGGACAAATTCGCCGCTCAACTAACACTCTTAAAAGAGTCTCTCCGGATGAAATCCATCAAATTCAATCGGCAGAAGAGGCTGAACTGTCCGCCCAAAAACTAATTGACACTATCAGATCGGGTGCGGAATCTTCGATTCCGCTCCGGAGACTGTGTGACAAAACATTCCAATTCTAGATACGCCAGCTTACCGCCCAGCGCCAGACGATGAGACGAATGAGGAAGTCATTCAAGAGATGCAGGGACAACATCACACGACGACATCAAAGAGAAGCTTATCCCTGAGAATTCAACCGCTGCAAGTCAAGTCTTTTGCGGCAGAAGTTCAAATCTTTTCGGAACTACTGCAATGCTGTCTTGGACAGCGACCCATGGGGCAGAGTATATTAGTTCAACCGCCTGAAAAACCGCAGACGACTGCCTCTGAAAGCAGTAAACTTCCGAACAGCTCTTACACCGAAAACGAATAGGAGACTCTCCGTGCACTCCTAGACGGGTATTATCCAGAGGATAACCCTGCCGCAGACACCTCTTAAAAGCAAACATCTGATCACCTATCCGTGTCATCGCCGCCGGACACAATCGATGACACCCCATTTACGACAATAGAGGTAAGGCACGCCTTTAGTCGAATGTACCCTAAAAAAGCTCCCGGCAATGATCTGATCACTGCGGACATTGCAATGCATATGCTCGGCTTTCTTCTGCAGGAATTCACCGACTTGTTCAATCAGTGCCTAACCGTTGGTTGCTTCTCGCGGGTTTTCAAAACAGCCCTCGTATCGTTCATCCTTAACCGAATAGCGAATCAATTGAAACGCACAAGGCGTTCAGACCGATGTGTCTCCTTTCAGTTATCGGCAAAGCCTTGGATACGCTCATGATTTCGAGGATTCATTGGCACCTCAGGTCTAATAATCTACTATCGGCAAATCAGTACGGCTTTTGTACCCAGAATAGCACAACTGATGCCCTATTGGCCGTTGTAAAGACTGTGCGAAAATTCTGTTAATCTATCTGGACGTCGAGGGTGCATTCGACAATGCGAAGTGGCACTATATACTGTCGGCATTCAAGACAAAAATTGCTCTCAAAATCTCTACCGTCTCGCGCAACACTATTTCTCCGATCGGTACGTCATCGCTGTGACCCAGTCCGTTAGGATAGTTCAACGGCAGACAGGGATGTATGCAAGGCACCCCGTCAAGTCCTATTTTTTGGAACGTGCTTTACGACTCACTGCTCACACAACAATTGCCAGTCGGTGCTTAAATTCATGTATTTGCCGAAGACCTGTTTCTAATAGTTAGAGGCGGCTCCTGCGAACATCCGCAGGACATAGTTACGTCCGCCTTCCAATCGATTCATGATTGGAATATTCGCTATCAACTTGGTTAAGAGCATCAAAATCGCAGGCCCTTGACGTGAGGCCAATGACATCGGCAAGTTTGACACCTCTCCCAACTATTGTTTTAAACGGTGCGCGCATCGCCTACACGAAAACCATCAAATATCTGGGCGTTATATTTGACAGATCGCTCAACTTTAACGAACACATCGTCTCTTCATGTTCCCGGGCGAAGCAAGCTCTGTACCGTCTAGCACTGGTGGCAAAGTCCCACTGGGGGGTAAACTCCGTCTCTATACGTATAATTTATTCAGGTGCGATAGAGCCAGCATTGCTCTTCGCTCTGCCCGTCTGGGTGAACAGAGCACGAGTACAGTTCAATCGGAAAAAGCTGGAGTCAGTTCAACGCTTTGCAGCCCTTAGGATCACGAAGGGTCACCGCACGACCTCATCGGATGTTCTTTGCGTTATTGCCGGAATAACTCCTATCCACCTTCGCATTGAACACATAGATGCCAACTATTGGATTCGTCGCAGGACAGAGCCGCTTATTCCTTCTCTGCTAAGTCAGTTTTCCGCAAACATCGAACATAACAGTATCGAACGGGAAGTCAGTTTCTTTAGCCGGTGTCACCCCTGTTTAAGAAATACTGTACCGTCCATTCCCTTTCACGCAGAAATTTCGATCCACATCTGCCTTAGGACATTTCCGACGGCGAAAACATCATCGTTTACCACCTGGCATAATGGTGAGTCTCAACAGACAGATTCCTTCACGTTATCCGCCGAATGCACCACATATTAGGCGGATCTGTTTGCAGTAGCGGCGTCTCTCCGATACGCGATCGCTCGTAGGCCAACCTCACTTTGTGTGTTTACGTGTAGTTGCTCTACGGTTAGAAGTATGGGCTCTTTCTGCGCTATGCAACTGTTAGTGAACAGAATTCACGTGAATAATGACACTCACCGCCGCTAGCATAAGGTTTGCTATCTGTCCGCTGAATGCGGACATGACTTCAACGACACACCCGCCGCTGTCCAACGATAGTATACATCTTTTTTTAAGAGCAGAATTTACTCAGTGATGACTCGGCAATGGGACTCCGACTGGTCGGCGAGCACTAAAGGCAGTATCACCTTTGAGTATTTTTCGACTATTGCTAGTCGCTTATCAGCTAAACATTTCACCGCTGATCACTACATCACACAATACCTGTCCCAACACGGCAGCTTCAGTTTAAATCTGCACCGATTTGGCCTAGCTGACACGCGACTATGCCTCCACTGCGACCTAGCAGACACCGTCCAACATAGGCTGTTCGAGTGCCAATTTTATACATCGTTGCGACAAGACTTCTTCATACGGACGAATCGACAACTGTCCCCGGGTTCCCAATTGGATGAGTTGGTCTCCTCGCCTGAAACTTACACCGCGTTCGCATCGCTGGTGAGACATATTGAGACAAAATATCAATCGGCATATGGCACCCAAAGAACAACCCATAGCACCAATCGGTTTTCATTTGGCACATAGCACCAGTGCAGCATTCTTCATCCCTTCACTCATCCTTTTCGCAAATTTTAATTATTTTATTAGTCTTATTTTTACACTGCATTGAGCCGTTTATTCGAAAATTATTTTAAAATTTTAAGATTTTGTTGTAAAGTGTCTGAAAATGCTATATAGCTATGCAAAACGTAAATTCTGTAAATTCTGTCCCTTCAAAGCCCTGCGCATACCACCGGGTACATGCGAGGCAGACAACATGTAATTTATTTATCACAAAAATAAACTGAATTCCAACCTGCATGCGAGTAAAAAATCAACATTATTTTTCGTGGTGATTAAGGGCGCAATGGGAACAATGATTATTTTTAACTAAATCTGTAGTAAATAGTAAGTAATTTTTATAAAAATTAGAACATGTTGGTTTAATGGATAAATTCGAGACATAGCTAGATTATTAACATATAGACAACTGTTTACAGTTTATCTATGTACTGTAGATATTGCTAGATAGAACTATACTGAATTGAGCACAATTATTAAACGAGTTTATTCATTTATCAGTTAAAAAATGATTTAAATATATTCGATATGTGAGTAAATCTTACAGTTTATTAATTTGCATGCTAAATTTATGATTTTTATCCACCCCATGCTGGGCGATTATTTGATTATGCTTA
>JAQFXN010000908.1:0-17822 GCA_034693365.1 Liacarus xylariae
TTTGAAATATTTTATTCGTATAATAACTCATGTTTAAACCATTGTCTATGATTGAAGTTTTTAGCCTAAATAAAAAATCTGGATAGAATTGAAAGCATTCAGAGATAGTATCAATATATATGAGAATCAGAGTACAATATACTGTATGTTAAAAAATAATTGACTATTATATTTTAGTAGTGTCTCTATGGCTTTCAGTCAATAGCTTATTCTTACTCTTTGAATATTCTATAATTACTTCTCTTCGTTTTCGGGCAATGTCCGAAAATGCCCGCTGAATTTGAAAAATATTCTTCGGGCAGATGTCAAACTTGCCCAAAAAAACCGGAATAATAATGTGCCAATACATCAAAAAAGTTGAATTTTGACTCATGTTAGACCACAACAACTACTTGTTTTTAATTATATCGATTATATTCAATTGATTTATTTAGAAAAAAGATTTAACAAATATTACAATATCGAAATCCAACTTTATTAGGTCATTGGATTTATTTATAAAGAATTATAAAGAAAATACTAAAGAAAAACTTTAATATTATATAAATAATTTAAATATTAGTATTAATTCATTAAATGTAAAAAATTTCTTAATAGAAAGTTTGAGTATTTGACACTACTTACTTCACCAGTACTATAATATGGGTTGATAATACATGAATTAATAGGGGGCTTTAATTATTAAACTTAATTATAAACATAATATTTTTAAAACAATATAAGAATACTTATTTTTAGTGTAATTAATGAAATTTCAAGAAAATAAATATATATTTAATCCCAGATATTATTTATATAATAGAAGTTGAAATATTTATTAAAATATTTATTCAATTAAAGCGCATTTTTAAAAAATTAATTCATAAATATAGCACTGGTGTAGGTAGTAAAGTCAAATTCTCGAACTTCCAACAAACATATTTTTTCACAAATAGTTTTATAATTTTTGCTATACCCCAAACTGCCCCAAACTGGCCGCCGAATTTCAAATTTCTATCTGCCCGGAAACGAAGATCAGTGTCTATAATCAAAACATGACGTCAAGGGATATAATATAATCACAATTAATGTTCAATTGCTCAGTACTGACGAGTGAGGCTAGTAGTGTCTGTGTATGAGATAATGGTATGGTATGGACATCATTGCAGGAATGTATGCAATCAGTTGATTCACGAGCACGTCTTGTGGCACAGGGCCGGCGCCACACACTCTCGTCAGGCGTGGCAGACATGCACTACTCTATTGAGTCTATGTTTCCAAAAGGTTTTCGTTTACAAGTAATGCACAGAATTGTCACTAATATTATGTTTCGCACAAACATTTAAACCATTGAAATATAGATATAATAATAAAATTATTTTTAATTAACAACTTTTACTCGATTTACAACTCATTCTGTGAAATGCAGTTCAGATCAAAGTTGTGTCAATTGATTGAGTACTTCAATAGATATGTAAAACTTTGATGTATTGGTTGTGCTCTTTCTCTCTCTCTCTCTATCTCTTAATTGTCTTAACATTCATGACATTTCCAAACAAGTGATTCCAGAACTCATAGAATGCTTGTCCACAAAAAAGCCAAATACTCTCCTCTAAACTATGGTATAATTGAATTATTCTTAATCATTGAATGCCTTTTTTCGCACATTTTATTTTTAATCTTTTTGTTTCAAAAACTATAGTTTTTGAAACACTTGTATTAAATCTGAATTTGGATTTACTTTTGTATTTTGTTGTCTAAATCTAATTATAGATAAGGGTTTTCAATCGTGAAAAATGAGTTCAAAAGAATTTTTGCTTTTTTCCGAATTAACCGTTCATTTAGTATAAAAAGTATATATTTATAGAAAAAAGTTTTCTTAAAACTGAACATAAATCCAATCCAAGCGTAACAAAAAATTACTGTAGTTTTGAAAATACGGTGCTTTAAGTGACATATTTTTCTTGTTTCAAATATTTAACTTTTCCCAATCCAAAACACAACAGGTTCTCCTCGTTCGGGATCACCAGGGGCACATTCACTTATACCACATTCAGCACATCCACAGTCAACACATTTAAGTACACAATCAGCTAATCAAACAACGACTCAAATACCGACTAAAGGTATTCGAGCCCCACGTCCTTCATCCACATCATCCATACCCATATCAGGTCCAAGTGTTAGTACAAAGACGAGTGTGATATTGAGGAATAAGAATAATGCCTGTAATCAACAGCAATCGCAACAAACAATTGTCGATAAGATTAAACAATACAACAAAAGTGGTCAACAAATAGGAATTGGAGAACAAAATGATCCACAAATAGTAGTGAACAATAAATTTGAGTCAACAGTGTCTAAGAGGACGAGTAGTAGTTCGGGATTTAGTTCTGCCAAAAGTGATTCGAGTGCTAGTCTTTGTGCTTTGGAAACCAGTGTTTCAACACTTGCCGGCAATAAGATTAGGCCAACGGTTGCTCAAACCGTTTCCAAAACCAGAACTTCATATTATAGTCCAAACACTACTGTTTCGTCCAATACTAACACTAACTCTAATATTAGTAATAATTCATTGAAGAAAAGCGAAGAAATTTTAAATAACTGTGATATTAATAGAACTAATGCTAATAACAGTAATAGAAGTTCTAATACGAGTGCAAAATACGGGTCAATACCAGTCAAACGTATTCAACCGCCAAGAAGTAGACCCACTTCGACAATAATCGACAATTCGTCCGTTCCCTCAACTATGGCCTCCAGCTCTCCGTCGACATCAAACACTTCATTGACAGCTATCGCCAAACCGACCGCTGCTGTTAAGGGAACGTCTAAAGTGTTGGCCTCTGAAGACACGGTTAACAGAATAACTAATTCGCGGAAATTCGAAAACCAGTCGTCCGCTACCGAACAGGTATCTCAAGTCAATAGCAAAATGAAAACCACTTCAGAAAAATCGGCACAACAGCCAAATGTAACCCAAAAGCCTGAGCCGAGTATAGCAATGGTCTCACCGATTATGGCCAGAGAACAAAATAAGAACAATATTAAAGATCAGACCATTGAAGAAGAGAAGACCTCTAAAGACAAACAAAAACAACAGGAATTAACTGTTTCGACGAGTGCTCAGAGGAATGCTATCAAACAAAGTGATGACAAACAGAAGAGCCGAAAGAATAAGAAAGCAGAGGAATGGGTTAATCCACAACCGGTTCAGTCATCGGAGTCGCAAATGCAAGACTCGGCTTCGTCTTCGCACGGGGAGGAAGAGTCTGCCAGTAATAGTGACGTGGATTCAGCTCTTGTCAACATAAAGCCAATGCCACCACTGGTCAGGACATCGCAGTTCGCGTTCTTAAGAAATAGCAATCAGTTATATAACGGGACGTCTTATACCAGATATCCTAATAATTATTCGACGATAGAAAATGGATATATGAGTGACTGTACTCTATTGGACAATAATTTTCACCCAAATAACTATAGGGGCTGTTATTCAGCCACAGGTCCTAACGCTGGATATCTTAGCGAATCTGATGTTTGTTCGCCTCAATTCAAGAGAAGTCAAATATTAACCACAAAAACAGATTATATGAGTCCAACTCATGCACATTATAACGACACCGACAGGTGAGCTCATAAGTCCAGAACATTTATGGCAAGAATTTTGGTTTTAGTCAAATAAACGCTTGAATGCTATCAAACTATCAGTTCGTTGCTTAGCATCAGAGCTATTAAAGCCATACGTTTTGAATTATTTTCGAGAGTCGACTAAATAATACTTTTATTAATAGATTTTCTTTACATTATTTCGATTACTATTACTCGAAAAGGACTAAACACTTAACATATGAAGAGAATTAATTTAATCTAAATTGAACTAAAATTCTGTTAATCTCTCGTCAATCACTCAGTGCTTAACCTTTGCTTTCTATAGCATATCATTAGTTGCTTTCTATAATAATTACAGAATTAATCTTTTGCTGACATTTAGTCACAAATCTCGCACTAAAGCAAAAACAAATCAATAATTTTTTAATTTTATTTAATTTAATTTGAAATTATTTATTTGATTTCCAGTGCCGCCAATGCCAGTGCCATACGAGCGGCTAATTTATTTCATTTAATGCATCCGAAGCACAACACTAGTAATAGTGCACACTATCCATCGTTTTGGTAAGAATTGTCTGAAAAGCAAGAAAAAACGGAAGAAATTTCTGTTTTATTTGTTTTACTTTTGCTTTTAATTTAGATTTGTTTGAGTTTTAGATCTCTTTTAGTGAAAAACTTGTATCAAATCCTGACTTTTCAATCAATTTCTAGTCTAAACTTACCTCTGATTATGCGATGCGATGTTTGGTTGCGTCCATTCTTTATAGAAATGCCTCTTCTTCTGCCACTACTGTACTGTTCCAATGCACCGATCGATATCTCTATTGCCATAACTATGCCATTCAGTGTTGTTGATCTCTAAATAAGATTTTTTATGTGTTCTCTCTTTTCATTTTTCTCGTCTTTTATATAATATTTTCTCAAAATTAAAATTCTTGAAATGCATTCTCTGTTTCGTATCTCAACTCAAAGATTATGTAATAATAAAAACAAAACGATTTATACGAATGAATATATTTTTCTGTAATTTAATTGCATTTCTCTTATATTTTGGTTTAGTTTGGATGACAGCAGTTCATTGAGTTCAGACCCGGGAATGATCAGCGGAACCGAAGCGAGTGGAACCACCACTACATCGTCGATGAGCTCCTCAACCGGTGGCGATCCTATTGGTCAATACATGTCTAAATCCAATTCCAAGAATGTCTCCCATAAGAGCTCATTGAAGGCTAAATCGAATATTAAGAAAACCGATTCCTCGATGCAAACGGAGTCCATGTCTGCCCTCAGCTCTACTGCTGTTTGGAAGAGATATTTACACGAACACCACCTGAAGATGAAACCCAACAACACAGTGGCGCCCAAAGCCAACACCGAAGAGGGAACTAAAAGTCTGGATAGACTCGAATCAAGACTTAATAATTTGTCGAACTCTAAGAAAATAATTAATAATAATTCGAAAATAATTGAAAGACACGACAGCTTTGAATCAATAAAACACGGAATCAATAAAAATAATAATTTGAAACATGATTTGACTCTTTTATCAAATAAAAGACCACTAAGTAGTCCGAGTTCTTCGCGAACTGCAGTCACGACAACCCCCGGACCTGTTCTGAAGCAATACTCGGTTCAGCGCCAGACACACAAAAACAAAGCCAACCTAATGGGGTCCACACACACAGACTGTTCCACACACTCGGACTCGGAATACATTCAACAAAAACAACAAAACAATAATTTTCAACAATTAATATCAAATAAATATTCGTATATGACTTCACCCCTCAGACAACGAGATGCCAGTTCTAGACTCTCCTCCTATGCAGACATTGGCAGTTATGGAGTGGTCGGCGACGGCCAGTCTATGGTCGGCCACAGTTCAATGAGTCCATGGCTACAGCGCCACGCATTGGCTCTCCAGAGAAACGCTATGACTGAGGCCGAGAGTATGGAATCACTGAATGGTCCGCTCTCTTTGGACGCAAACTATTTCCTCACTCGACAGCACTGTTCCTCTTCTCGACCCAACTCTACATCTGTCCGAATGCGAGAGACGGCCTCCGCCTCTCCCGGATTTAGTCCATCGCAAAACAGACCGAAAGACCAATTGATTAGGAATGGATCGATTCGAGTGAACAAGAATTGTGAGCCGACATCACAGCCAACATCGCCCACACGTTTCATGAATCACGTGTACAGTTCGCCAAATCACGATTCGGCACATAAAACAAGTGGTGGCCAACGGTCGGCCACAACTAACACCACAATCGCTCAGTTCGGCCCCAATTCTAAAGAAGATCTGCTTAACGGCTCATCGCTTTCGTTAGTCTCCACTTCCTCTATGTTTTCAGCTGTGAGTCCAATAAATATAAACCATTTAATGAATTCGTCTTTTATTTCATAGTTTGACTATTAGTTCAGAATTGATTTCAACTAATGTTTTATTTATAAACATATAATCAAATTCAAAGTTTATCTATCAATTGAAAGTATTTGCACAGCAATGCAGTCGATAGTAGTGTTGGACAGTTTTGATGTGTTTGTTCTGATTTAGGAAAACCGAAATTTATCAGAATTAGGAAATACAACAACACTTATCAGGTTATGCCAGTCATCCAGTGCTTAATTCATTCAATTTATAAGCACTTAATTAAAGCGCAGACACTAATTGAATCGACCAGACATTCAATGTTTATAATTATTTTAGCTCTACTTTTATTTTATAAAATTTTTGTTCTCTATATTTAGATCTAATTTCAATAATTATAATAATATTAGTTCAAAAAAATGATTATTCAGCAAAAGTTCAGTATATTGTGTTAAATTAGCAAAAGGTATTTTTTAGAAATCAGAAATGAACTTAATTTTTACTCATCCGTTAATAAATTCTAAAACTTTCTTTTAAAACTCATTTATAATACTGTATTATAATTTATAAACATTAGAAAAATGAGCACAAAATCTCAAAATAATTTTTTGTTTTGTTTTATTAATATTATTCTTAATGAGGCTTTAATTTTAAAGTATTTTTCAAATTTTTTTGTTTTACTATTTATTTGCGTTCTTATAAAAGAGTTAATTATCTTTTATCCTACTTATGCACAATCCATGAATCGGTTGAGGGATAGGAATATATCTGATATTTAATCTAAAATACGAACCAATTTTCTGTTACTTAATTTATATTATTTACCCCCGTTTGAAGTTATATCGAATCACATGGAGATAATATTCAAATTAACTAAAACTGATTAAATTTATTTATGAAATAAAAAATGTTTAAAAATATTTGATTAAAAATTCAGTTCATGTGAGACATTAGAACCAATCTTTTTGTATTTCTAGATTTCAGATTTAGATTATTCATTGATTCCAATAACTCATAAAATTTTTTATTTCATTTCAAAACTTTAAAATAAACACAAAACTAATATAAACTTGACTTTTCAAAGGTATTTCTTTATTCAGGGATGTGGAAGGCGTCCAACCAAGAATACCCCTTCCCCTTGCAAAATTTGTGATTAACATTATTTCTATGGAAAGATATTCCTAAACTTTGATCAAAAATTGGGAGTAAACTCCAAAAATGGGAGAAAAGCCAAAATACCTGCATCCCTGTCTTTATTTGAGACCCGCTTTTCTGCTAATAAACTGTTTGACATTCGACTAATTCATTAAATACTATTTAATTTTAGTCTTATCTTAATAGGCGATCTGTATTTTTATAACTTTAATGAATGAAGAATTAATCATTCGTTTGTTTGACTGCACGACAATTGCAAAGAAGAATAAAAATTTATCTCAAAAATAAACAGCAATTAAATGAGTTATTATCCAAAAAAAATCTCGAAATCGCTTTAAACGTTATTTTTCTTGTTTCGCATAGAATTAATCATTTTATATGAATTTATTTCATATTTTGTTTTATTTTCTCATTATCTCCGGTTAGACCGACGATAAGAGCGTACACGAAGTTCGCAAATTGCGGCGTGAATTGGACCAGGCCAATGAAAAGGTCTCTACCCTCACCTCACAACTGACCACAAATGTAAGTCAACTCGTCCTCAAATACAATATATTCACTGTTAGGCCATATGTTTTAAATTTCATGCACGCGAACAACGACTTCATAGAGAAGTCACGAGTTTGCGGCTGAAATTCTTTGGTCAAATATTTTTATCTCTCTCTTCTCTGGCCTTCAACTCATTGCTTGCTTTCACACAAAAAGTTGAAACCAAAAGCTCGCTCTCTATCTCACTCTTCTGTCTAATGTATGTGAAAGACAAACATTGTTTTCAATTAGTTTTGAATGAATGCCACTATAAGATCGAGAGTGTGAGAGGCAGAGGCACAGGGAGACCAACATTTCCGCATTTGCAATGCGTGTGTGAATTACTCTCCCGTTTTGTTTAAGTGAATTATCAAATTACCAGAATTTCTCTGTTCAGGTCTAAAGTCCTGTTAGAAGTACTGCAAGAGTTTTATTTTCAATATTACATCAAAGTCTAGATTATTATTAATATTGCTATTAATGAAAATTACTTCGAGAAATCAAAAGTTTTATTATTTTTCTTCATATATTCTTTTAATATTAAATTTTCTGTTCTAAATATGTTATTCCATAAGAGTCTGTAGTATTAATCACTTAGTCCTCAAGCATTTCGAATATTTTTATGTATAAATTACTTTCGAGAAAAATATCAATAATTTTGTTGGCAAACAGTGAAACAAAACATACTGTACTTTATATCCAAATCTTTCAAATGTAATTAGATTTTAGTATGATTTGCATCACAACTAAACTGTGAAATGTAATTAAGATTATTGTGAAAAAGTCGTAATTCTGTAGATTAAAAAATTGTTTGCTTGAAATTAATTTTGTGCTTTAATACACTTTTTTATCGCCCGACTATTACTGAGTGTAGAAAAACTATAATTAATTTCATTATTACTGTTTCGATAGAAAACAGACGGGAATGAAAGGGCCAAACATTTTTAATGTGTTGAACTCTCAGCACTGGTACTAAATTTTTCATTTCCTAAGAATTTGTTGTTAAATTCTGGTGTTTTGCTGATGTGGGAGGACTTGTGGTTCACTGCTGTGTTTCAATGATATATACTGTTTATGTTTTGCAAAAAAAAGGTTTCAGTTTTTCAGTTTTACTCCACTGCTGTAGAGCACAGGCAGTAGACTGAATGCTTTGAAATTAATTTAAAAGCATTTGAAAAGTTTTATTTATTATAACGAATGGCAATACGTCTGTCGTATACGACTTGTTTGTCAATTCAGTCTCTATTCCTCTTCTGTTCGGACAGTCGTATGGTTTCAATGTTCTAAACATATATTCTTTGAATAGCTTTTGAGCTCTACTTTGTCTGAAAGTTCGAGGGAATCGTTGTTATTATTATACCTAAACTCAGAGGCTTTTCCTAAACCTCTCTCAAACGCTTTCTCTCTGAATGCACAGCATTTTTATTCTTAGCGATTCCTAGTGAGACTGTGAGAGGACTGGTAGGACTGTTGGCGAATGCGTGCGTTTAGAGCAGCTGTGCGTATGTGATGTGTTTGTGAAACTGTCTGTTTCTATCATCCATTTTAGTCATTTCACTCTCTTATGGGAGACCATAGTTAGAGCAGAGGAACTAATTTTGGCGTTACTTAAAACTCTAAACTATTTCTTCTCTCAAACATCTCCTTCTCGTGAAACTCCTTTTTTTAATTCCTTCTAAACATTCTCTTCGAGAGCTAATCACAAGCTTTCAAATCAACTTTTCTGACTCTTCAGTCCTAACGAGAGTAGAGAAAAGGAAAAACTTTTGATAAAAAGTTATTTGCTTTGAGCGGTGAAGATGTGAACGATCGGCACAAACGGTATAAACGAGTGAGAGATCGAGAGAGACATGAGATGAAGAAAATAACTTCTTTTGCTTTTCATGTTTTGCTCACCAGTTATTCATTTATATAAAAAAGAAGTTTAAATAATAATAAATTATAATATAATAATACTTTTATATAAGAGTTATATCTCTAGTAATAATTTTCTTTTTTCATTCGACGCTAACTCGTAAGAGAGAAAGAGATAGATATAAGAGTTGTGTTATTGCACTTTCAGATGGAAGTTTGTGACCTAAAAAAATTATATTCAAACTTGTTGTGTGTGTCCCTCAAGGCGTTATAGTTTTGCCAAAACCATTATGTTTGCTATGAATTTTTAAAAAAGTTAAACCAATCTTATATTAAAGCGAATCAATGACTATATAATGTAATAGTGATGTAAAGGCCATGAAATATAGAGAAAACTTGTTTTTTTTCTATCAACACAACACAGAGAACTCCTTCTGATGTATCTCTCCTCTGGTGCACCGCTTTTGCAACCAAACATTTTTTTGGCCAAACAATAATTCTCTGATCCAGCGTTTGGAGGATCTGTTGCTTTAAGTGTATAAAAGATTGAATAAATAAAATAAAAGGCAAGTCTTGCCCTGTTTTGACTCCTTTATCAGTAACTGTAATGTTATACTCTGTGCACAACTGTTGTATTTCACCCGTACTCTCCACTCCACTGGTGTTTCAATATTGGAAGCAATTATTGTATTTTTTACCTTAACTTTTGCGACTATACCTGCTGTACCTGTGCGTCAATAGTATCCAATCCTCTGTTGATTGTTTACTACTGTTATATAATTTTGTAAAAATACTATCAATGCTATCAACACTTGTATAATATCTCGTGTCTCCTATCGATGTAATGCAAACCAAACGTCTATTCAATTATTTTTGATATTTCATTACAAGTCGTTTCGAATTTTTGATTACATTATTTGAATAGAAGTGCAGTTTTTTCTTATAATGTTTGCATCACTTAATTATATATTGCCTCACAATTCAAGGCTGTCTATGACTTAATGTGTTTATAAATCTGAATAAATTAATAGTTGGGAAAGAGTTTTCAAATGTCGATTTGCCGAGAGTAGGGACTAGACTCTACTCAAGCCTTCCTATAAGATGTCTATCTATTGCACTCTTCCCCGTCGGCACCAATTCATTGGTATTAATCAGCGCCGGAATACTGTGGTCAGTGTTGAAGAGGCGCAACAACTTTCCCAACAAATCGACGATCTCTTCAATCCAATTGTTGCCTATGATTGTGATGAGAGCAGTGAACAAAATTATGAAAATCCTGTGCGACAGCAAAACTTTACTCCTATTAATAGAGTTGACAGAAATGAATTTTGTATTTATGGCAGTAATTCTTGCGATACTAACAATAATAGCAGCGATAATATGCCCAACAATTTCAATACGATTTATGGAAACTATTCTCCAATCGTTCGTAATTCACATTCAGAGCAAAACTTGAATTTTAGTGCAGCCGTGCCCACAAGGGTTGCCAACAATCAGACAATTAATAATTCAACGAAATTATATTATGCTTTCGATAATTTTGAAGATTTTCGCCGAAGGCGTAAGAGTTTAGCGCCTGATTTCTATGGCGGAGGACTGACTGCCAGTCTATACTCTGCCGATTCTGCCTATGAATCTTCGTCTCCCAGTTATGAATCTCTTAAAAGTGATAGCGATTCACAAAAGTTTAAGAAGAAAAGCAAATATTTCACTTTACCCACCAGAAGGTCCAGTGGGAAAAACAATCAAAGACTCAAAGATAATATTCATGAAATCGCTAAAAGTTTGGCCCAAAATAATAGTATTAATAATAATAATAGCAATAAAAGTAATTCTAAAAATTATAAAAATGTGTTGTCATTATTGCCCAATAAAGCGGATGTAAATCACAGCCCAAATGGCAATTGTGGCCCAAAAAATACTGCCAATCATCAAGAGTTTCACTGTTGCTGTCGTTCTGGTTGTCATTTGAATAATTTAAATCATTTAAATCGAAACAATTCTGTTAATAATGCGGGTTTGGGTTTGCATTGCTGTCAACAAATGCTGGAAACCTTATGGGAAGAGCCGACTATAGAGGCAACTGCTCTGATCCACACCAATAGAAGACCAGTCAGCCTGAGTTATAGTAATCCGAGCACCGGATCTACAAATAAGATTGAGGTCTAATACCAATATAATGTCTACTTTTGACTGCATATTTGATTTGTTAAAATATAAGTTTGTGGGACAGCAGTAGTAGTTTGTTATTCAAGTAATCTATTGAATCAATTCCAACAAAAAAATGCTATTTTTAAACCAAAATAATTTCTATATTTAGCAGAAATATAATCCTATTATTACTATTCGATAATTTTTGTTTTATATGTAATTTATATTCAAAGGGTTTACAATATTTTTTCTTCGATTAATATCTGCTGAAATACTGTATAATTTGTTTAGAAAAAAAATGGAAATTATCTTTTTTTAGGGGTTAAAGAAAAATATATTTGGAATAAATAACTGACAAATTGGTCTGTGATTTAGTGTATAGTAAGAAATGAAAAGACATAAAAACTATGATTTATTTTCTCGTTTAACATCTCTTTAGAAGTAGTTGTTCTCAATTTAGAAATTAAATTCAGAGACAGAAGAGAAAGAAAAATTCAACAAACAGTTGAAAAACTTATTTTCAAACAAATATTCTTATTTTATTTTTATTCATCCGTTTAGTGGGTTTGGTATTCAATTTCCAATTTATGTGTTTTTACTATTCCAAAGACGCTTTTGTTTATAGCACTCATAATTCATATCAGTTTTAAAGCTATTTTTCTAAATAAGACAAATAAATAGTGGCTTTAATTATCATATTCTATGGTTTGGTCTTATGATCTCCAGTGGAGACACATTTCAATTTTGAGCAATAATTTATTACATGCAGTATATGTGCGAATACAAGATTTTTTCAATGTAAGAGCCGTAATGTCCTAATTCTTCAAAGTGTTTGACCTCTTCTCTCATTCAATTCTTTTAAATTGCATTCATTGTAGCGTAAATTTATTTCATTCTCTTATTCTTCAGTTTAAAAGCGCATAAAAAACTTCTCTTTTATGTTATATGACTTATAACTAATTCAAACCTTTCTTCAAATCAAAAGCTTTTAAATCCTTTGAATCTATTATTTTATTAAAATAGAGAGAGAAAAGAAATAAACAAAAAACTATATCAAAGTTCTATTAAATTTGTTCAATAATAAGTTAATATAATTTTGTTAACTATAGGCACATATGGTGGCGGCCTTTGAACAGTCATTATCCTCAATGACTGCCCGATTGCAGCAATTAAGCGCTTCGGCAGAACTGAAGGATTGCGAATTGGATCGGTTGAGGAATACAATCGAAACCCTTAAAAAACAGGGCTCTGTTTCGGAGACAACTAATCAAAACCCATCGAAGCAGTCAAGTAATAGTGTTAATAAAGTTAAAACCGCTTCACTTATTAGAAGACATACATTTAGCACAACCACTACTAACGATGGAAAGGGTGACGGTTAGGACTGACATTTGAATCTATCAATATATACACAGAAATATTAGAAACATTTATACAACTATACAAAACACTACTAACATATTCTTTATTTCTTATTTATTTATTTTCATTCATTGATTTACAATTCAATTACAAAATTAGAGAAAAAATGCTTTAATTTTGAATTTATAATAATTATTGCTTTGAATCAGAAATTAATGAATTTGTTATTCAAATGAATTCTATATTTGTTTTCAGACTCTAATTCTCGAATCGCTCGTCAATTATCTGCAGAATCGGTGTCGAGTGTCTCGAGTGGAGCCGACAGTTCCATATCTCACTTGAAGTCGAAGAAAAAATCAAAAACAGCAAAGATTTTAAATAATTCGAGCTCTGGTTGGCTCAGGAGTTCATTTACTAAAGCATTCAAAAAGAACAAATCAATTGTAAAACGAGACGCACTTTCAGACGCAGAAGTGATGGCCAACTATTCGGGCAATGAAGGGGATTCCAGTTCTGTACCCAATTCTCCGCTTTTGTCTTCGCGTCCATTCCGTTCCGATTCCAAAGCCAATGATCTCAATGAATCAGAATCTGTTCAGGAGTTGAAACGACAGCTCAGAGAAAAAGAAATGATTTTAACTGATCTAAGACTGGAATCACTGACTTCTGCCCATCAGTTGGAAAATCTTAAGGAAACGGTTAACCAATTGAGAGCCGAAATGTTGAATCTAAGACAAGACAACGATAGACTCAATCGTTTAGTCAGTTCTAAATCCTTGGCCTCTTCTCAGAGTTCAATGACTTCAGGTATTTGTGTTCCGAATTCTCACGCGACTAACGGTTCCACGTTTTCGAATCGTCCAAATGGAACGGTAGGTGAAAATGATGGCAACAGTATTGAGAGCCTTGAGATGGAAGCGGTCGCTAATGCCCTGCTGTGCGACGGAGGAAAACTGGTGACAGTGGGCTCCGGAACTCATATAATCGCATCACTTGTTGTGACGCCTAAAACAAATTGGGATCAATTGGATCTCATGATCAAAAAGTCTTTCAAAGAGCACATCAATCGAATCGATTGCACCTCAGGATTGGGCCTATCATTGGATGCATTGGCCTGTTATCAGGTGGGCATTGAGAAGATCCAGAGGAATATCGTGGCCAACAAGTCTTCCTCGTCGTCCAACTCATCGAATCCAGAATTGCTTCCATTCGGGTATTTAGTGAATGAAAATCATATTTATCTTCAGTTTAAGTCTGCGTCCGATTCTCTTGTGTTCGACACTTTGACCCCTAAATCAATAATTCAGAGATATATCGGTCTTCTCAATGAACACCGGCGTATCATTCTTTGTGGACCGAGTGGTACAGGAAAAACATATTTGGCTCATAAATTGGCCGAATATCTGGCCATCAGACGAGCCACAGAGGGTCGAAGTCCCGGTACGCCTATCGAGTGCTGTCCCGTCGGATCGATCGCTACTTTTAGTGTTGACCACAAATCCGCCAAAGAGTTAAGAGCATACCTGTCCAATGTGGCGGAACAGTGCGAATCAGAAACACTGTCTCTCCACTTACCCACAGTTATTATATTAGATAACTTACATCACGTCGGGTCCATCGCCGAAGTGTTCAGTGGATTACTTAACATAACACACACTAAATGGTTAGTAATGTTTAATTCATTCTAAAGTTATCTTAAAATTATAGGTATTTGTAAAATATTGTTAATATATTTTCCAGAATTCAAATCTTAAGACAAACCCTTTATTAAAAAATTCTTGGATTTTGAATTTTTTATAATTTCAGAAATAATTTATTTACAAGTTTTCCAATTTCTCATACTTTTGAAAAGGAATGCATTTTTTCTGTCATAAAATAATCTTTAAATCTCATGTTTTTATGTTATCAAAGCCTTAAAAACTATTATATAAGACGTCAAAGTTTTTTATGTCGAAAGAAATATTTAATTCGTGTTTTTCTTAAAAGATTTATGAGAAAAAACTTATGAATTTTATGAAAATAATTATTTATCAGATTATGATTTTTAAAAATTTGGACTCATTTTTAGGTATTATATAACTTCAATATAAATGTAACGCTCGGGTAGATATTTAGCAAAAAGAATGTCAGTTTTTATACTTTTTTGTGGAATTATTATTATTTTTTATTAAGTCATTATAATTAAGAAAAAATAATTGCTTACAAAATACCGAAACCAAACCTGTATTTGTTTTAAAATTATAAATCAAAATCTTTTTTGATTCAAAAAAGTTTTTAATTACTTTTAATTATTTTGTTCTCAAAAACTCCTTCACTTTATTCCTCTTACATTCAGTCCATATATAATCGGAACTATGAATCAGACGACGTGTACGACAACTAATTTGCAAATTCACCACAATTTCCGTTGGGTTCTGTGCGCCAATCATATGGAACCGGCCAAAGGATTTCTGTCCAGATATTTGAAACGCAAACTCATTGAAACCGAAGTGAAAATGGCATCGAATAACATGAGTCCCACTCCTGAACTCAATAAGATTATTGATTGGATTCCGAAGTTATGGAATCATTTGAATCGATTCCTAGAATCGCATTCATCTTCTGATGTGACCATTGGTTAGATTTGCAAAAATGAGTTATTATTCTCAATCATTCCAATCAATATATCAATGTTTAGGTCCCCGTCTGTTCTCTTCGTGTCCGATAGACGTGAGTGGGTCTCAGGTCTGGTTCACAGATTTGTGGAACTATTCTATAATCCCATATGTGGTTGAGGCCACTCGAGAGGGCATTCAAATGTATGGAAAGCGAACTCCGTTTGTCGATCCGACCGATTGGGTGTGTGAGACCTACCCCTGGTCTACAACTGCCGATTGGATCCAACATTTATTGCGAATACGACCCGAAGATGTGAACTATGAATGCGATAAACAGAATAATTCTAATGAAAGCGAGTCTTCGGCGCCCAATTCTACTGATCCACTCGTAAGCATATTTTGCACTTTATATGGGTTTCTGTCAAAAGTTCTTAGAACTCAAAAGAATTTATTTATGTCTCACTTCAGGAAATCAAACGTAAAATAATTTTAGAAATCTATAGAATTTTGCCAAAAATTGTTTCTAAAATTATTTTTGGAATTATTCCAAAAAACTTTTTGACTTTATTTAAAACAGATTTTTGATGATCTAATTGTCTAATAATATATTGTTTTATATATATTTATAGCTAAATATGTTAATGAGATTACAAGAGGCGGCAAATTATTCAAATTCTAGTCAACCAAACCAGTCCTACAATCAAAACAACAACAATAATCATAATAACAATACGACATCCGTTTCTATTGTCAATTCTAGTTTCGAGTCTACGCTGTAATTGAATTTATAAAATAAAAATACAATTATCTCTCTTTCATAAGCGACAAAATTTTGTACATTTTATTAAAAAAAATTTTTTTGTTTAACTTAATGTTGAAATTTCTAAGTCATTGACTTTTAGATTAATGCAAAGAAAAAAGATATTATATATACATAATATATATTATACAACAATTTTATATCATTTTTTATGTAAAATATTTAAAACAATTTTTTAAATTAATTAATGTGTTGTCAATAAAAATTTTAATACTTAAATAAAACACACTTTATTTCAATTTAATGTCACTTTATTTTAATTTAATGTTTTTAAGAAAAGCAATTCTGGAAATTTATTTTATACTGTGCTCTCAGTATTAAGTACAGAGATTTCACTGAATTAATTTTAAAAATATCTCTTTTGGCATAATATTAAATATTCAAATTTAGATTAGACTCAAATTAAAAAGCTATAAAAGTCTAGTTTTACTCTCAATTAAAGTTTTGCAGATTAAATATTTAAGGAGTAATACTGTATATAGGAAAGTGTGCAAATAAACTTGCACTATAAAATTCATATACACAAATGGGCAAGCAATCTATAATTTGAAATTTGATGGCATTTTCATATGCTTGTTATTTTTTTAAAATTATAAATATACTTTACAGACAATCGTTTGTTATTTTCAAAAATTGTACCTGGATCATTTTAGTTTAATGGGCTAAACTCGAGTTTTAGATCACCTAGAAAATAATCAATTTTAAATTTTATTAAATGACCATAAGAAGCTTCGAAAATGAACATATACAGTCGAATTCAAATCAATGAATGAAGGGGCAAGTCGCTTTTCCTAAATAAACGATGAGTTCTTTTGAAAATATTACTGTATCTTTAATACAAAATTTATTTGATAAAAGATTTTGCATTCAATACACCAGTTCTTAACATTTTTCAGTAAGAGTTTTAAAAAAATTATAATTTATTGAAAAACCAACTATAGATAAGTAAAGCTCAATTGTATGAACACATAATTCGTTACGGATTTTCTCTGTATTCAAATCGGTTAATGGATCGCTTATGACTAGTACTGTTCAATTCTGGTATGATGAATGACAGTTACAAATATATAATCGAAATATCTTTATTAAAGTTCAAATAAAGTATATGTTCAGCAAAATATTAATATTTTATTTGTTTTACACTTGATTGAGATAAACATTTTTCAAAAGATTATTATTTTGTTAATCCTTTCATTTACTCATCAAATCATTGAAAAATTATTCAAAATTCATGTTTAATAATAATAAAAATAGAATATTTTAAAAAGAAATTATTGTAGGAAAAACTTCTTTGCCCTTTCATTCATTGATTTGAATTCGACTCTACAAATTAGGTAAACTCAAGATATATATAATCTATTCAGATAATACACTACTTTCTTATTGCTTCGCT
>JAQFXN010000909.1:0-17818 GCA_034693365.1 Liacarus xylariae
CTATACAAGTATTTGAATGTTTCTTTAATTAATCATGCGTAGTTGCGAGTCTGATTTGAAAATTCACAAACACATATGTTATTTTAAATAAAAAACAATTTAATATTAGATTTTGGGGTCAATTAAACAATACATTTAAAATATATTTATAATTTTGTCTATTTTCTGATCTTTTTATATATGGTATTATTTTTCCAACACTTCCAATTAGTTTTTGTTGGAAATTAAATTTTAGCCAAAATAAGCTATTGTTTTAATTTTAATGCGATTACATTCAGGTTTTCATTATTTTTATTTCAGAATAATTTTCGTATAATTTATAGATTATTAATTCATAATTAAGTCACTCAAACAAATCACTTTTTTAACACAATCTTTTCCATCACTTGTCTATTGTATCCATTGATTGTTCAGTTTTGTAAATTCGATACAAACGAACCGTTATTTTAACTTATTTTGTCGATTAAATATGCATTCAAGTGATCGACAATATTGGCACAAATATTCTTATGAATAGTGGACGGAATGTATGATTGTTTAACTTAAATGTTGACATTATGTTCGTTCCAGTTATTAGAGTATCCATAGAAAACATCAGGAGGGGGTCCACCAAATTGTCATTTCCAGTTTACGCCTTTTATTTGATCATTTTCTACATTTTTCATTGAGAACTCAAAATCTGGTATTTTATTGTTTTCTTATGCATTAGTTTTTATTTTTAAATGTAAACTCGTCACATTTTATTTCTGCTCGGCTGATAGATCAATCTTTTAGTGTTTTGCATAATAATATTATATTTGACTAATCTTTGAACGATCTATTAGTTTGAAATGAAAACTTATTCATTGATAGAAATTCTTTATAAAAATTTTTTATTTGAAATTACGGTAATTGATATTGAAATTAAGCTCTCGGTCACAGATTGTCAAATAGAAATAGATGAAATAAATAGAATCACTAAAGGTATATCTACTAGCTGTACAGTTTTAAAATGACGAGTTTATATGATTTTCTTTGATTCCAGAGTTGAAAGTTGTCTTGGAATTAATGTTTTGTTATATTTGTAAAAATTTTATCACTGATTATAATTCGATGAAAGCCTTTCACATTTGATAGAATGAACTCATTTGATAAAAACGAAAAGATTTTTTGTGTAATAAAACTAAAATGAGATTCAAGTTTGACGTGTTTTGAAAGAGTGAAGAAAGAAAAAAGTTTTCGTAAAACACGAATTTGAATAAACTGTGTGTTTAATCATTTGTACATTCAGTGAATACAATCAGATATCGTTGATATACTTCCTATTCTATAGTATTGAAACATTTTATTTATATCTCTAATGAATGACCTATTATTCAAATTAAACAATTCTTAGATATCTATTCTTTAATCTCATATCAAATATAGAACAGAGTTGTGCCAAAAATGGCGGCCACGACAGACACTTCTGGTCAGCAGAACATCCGATTTAGTGGACACACATTAGATAAGGCGACCAAAGCTAAAGTACATCTCGAAAACTATTACTCGAATCTCATTACTCAACATATCGACCGACGAAACAGGTTTTGCTTTTGATTTAATATATTATTTATTATTAACTTTTTATGAATTCATTTCGAGATTGTGTTCCAAAAAGTTCAATCACGAACTCCAACACTACCAGTGCTTTAATAATTATTAGCAGAACTAATCCGAAATGTCTTTTAATTTCATTTTTATGTTTTTATAATTTGATTCACATTTTCTAAATATTTAAGTTGTTTTAATCGCATAATAAATGAATTTATAAATGTTTTCTTTAAATACTTTCAAATGTGTTTTTAACAATATTTTTTGCTATAATATCCCATAATATCAGTAATACTTGAATCGATTTAACAGAATATCCTTTTTTCGGGATTAATATCTGTTATTCTCTATTTCTCTATTTTCTCATGAAATCTATTGTAAATTATGATAAAAAGCACATTTCCTTCTACAAAAAACTCATTCTCTCGTTTAAAACAAAAAAAAACAATAACTATTAAGATCTGAATCTCATGTGTAAGAAGTGGTCACTTAAGGGCTTAACGTTTTTGTGTTTTCCTTTAATGATAGCCATAAAAGAGTAGTAAAAAACAGAAGATTTTTATTTCTAACAAAAACTCATTAAAACTATTCATTATTATTAAGACATGAAAGACTTGAAGAAACGATGAGAGACGAGGGTCTGACTGAAGAACAGGTAAAATATATATTTGGAAAGACTTTAAGAGAAAGTTTTCAAAAATTGGTTGATTTAATGTTCAGAAACAAGAGAAGAGAGTCCAACACGCGATCAAAGAGACGGAGTTCCTCAGACTCAAGAGATCACGTTTAGGAGTAGAAGACTTCGAACCATTGAAAGTGATAGGGAGGGGAGCTTTTGGAGAGGGTATGCATTGCCTCTGAAATATATTGAAAATATTATTAAATATTTAATGACATGATTAGTACGATTGGTGCAGAAGAAAGACACGGGTCATGTCTACGCTATGAAAATATTGCGAAAGGCAGATATGCTGGAGAAGGAACAGGTGGCACACGTGAGGGCTGAGCGCGATATTCTGGTCGAAGCCGATCATCAATGGGTCGTTAAAATGTATTATAGTTTTCAAGACGTTATGAATCTATACCTCATTATGGAAGTGAGTCATTCAGTGCCTCATTGTTTGATTTTGTTGTCATTACCTAAATCTGAATCGTTGTTGCCATCAGTTCCTACCGGGCGGGGATATGATGACTCTGTTGATGAAGAAGGACACCCTCACTGAAGAGTGCACTCAGTTCTATATCGCGGAAACAGCGCTGGCAATCGACTCCATTCATAAATTAGGTTTCATTCACAGAGACATAAAACCGGATAATTTGCTTTTAGACGCGAGAGTAAGTCATAACATAACTAATAATTGTTTTCTTTTATTTATTACATTTGAATATTTACGATACGATTAATATATAATTTATATGTCTATTAGGGACACATCAAACTATCAGACTTTGGTCTCTGCACTGGCCTTAAGAAATCACATCGAACTGAGTTCTATAGAGACTTATCTCAAGCAAAACCCAGTGATTTCACAAGTAATCCAATGGACTCTAAAAGAAGAGCCGAGAGTTGGAAGAAGAATAGGCGACAATTGGCTTATTCTACTGTTGGAACTCCAGACTATATCGCACCCGAAGTTTTCATGCAAACCGGCTATGTTTCGAGGTATGCATTGAACACATTTTTATTTGTTAACCCTTTTATTAATTGTTATATATTTATGGGACACAAGTGCCGACTGGTGGTCACTCGGAGTCATAATGTATGAGATGCTTATCGGTTATCCGCCCTTCTGTTCAGAGACACCACAGGAGACCTATAGAAAAGTGATGAATTGGAGGGAAACTCTTATATTCCCACCAGAAGTGCCCATTAGTAACGAAGCCAGAGATATGATTCAGAGATTCTGTGCCGAAGCGGACAAACGGATTGGTTCGGGCGCTGGAATCGAAGAAATCAAAGAACATTCGTTTTTTAAAGTATTTTATTTCAATTATTTGTTTAAATAAAATGTAATTTATTTTATTTTATTTTTACAAACAGGGCGTCGATTGGGAACACATTCGGTAATTGTTTTGTGATTTTTTATATTAATCTTAAAAACGTTTTTAATTTAATCTGGAAATGGAATTGTAGTGAAAGGCCGGCTGCCATTCCCGTGGAAGTGAAGTCGATTGACGACACCTCTAATTTTGATGATTTCCCAGACGTTGATCTGAAAATCCGTGAGTTTTTTTGAATTATTCTTTCATTTCTTGTATTTTAACTCAATTTTGTCTTTTACTACTATTCCATAGCCTCTGCGCCCAACAAAGAGCCGCCCGAAACGACTGGTTTGAAAGATTGGGTTTTCATTAACTATACGTTCAAAAGATTCGAAGGATTGACTCAAAGGGGAAACAAAACTCCGCGAAAGAGCTAAAAATCCGGATGTCATGTCTTACAACACATAATGTAATTAAAGGCATAAAAGAAAAGTTTTTCATTATTTGTCGAAATCAAACTACGAGTCACTCAATAGAAGTCGAATATAAATCAATATCTATTTTAGAAGTGCTTGACTTGAATTGCATTAATTTATTGGTACTTTTTTGCAGTTAATTTGTTGGACTGTTTTGTGTGCAGGGGTTGTCCTGACTCTACACTTGAGAATTTCAGTACAATTTTTATATTTAATTTCATAAACTCTAGTCATTGTTCAGCTCTGCTTATAATTTGAGTCTTTATTATATTGTTTGCTGACATTCCTTATGTTATTTAATATTTCTATTGGTTTTTAATTTAATGCACCCATTGATAGGATAGTGTATTTGCATTAATGTTAAAATTATTTGCCATAAAAACCAATTGTCAAGCATTTGATTTGATATTATAGACAAAAATCGATAATTTGTAATAATATATCTGTAATTATTAAGACATTCGTTAGCAAATAGTTATTTATCTATTAATTTAATTATAATTACATTTAAAGCAATAAAAATAAAGTTCTTTTTTTAATACAAAATAATCAATTTATTTAATGTGCAATAAATAAGAATAAAAACTATTATATAATTGAAATAATCAATGAATCGCTAAAAATAAATATTAGCGAATATAAAAAGAAATCTTAAGTCGAAAACAACGAAATTGAAGTGAAATAAATAATTCGATGAATTAAAGAGTATAACAATTGATTGACAAATGGAGTTACGAATTGTGCTTTAGTTGAGAATGTCTTTAAACAGAGATAAACGTTTGACTAGTATTCCATTGAATCCACGCATTATATCATTAGTTACTCTAATATTGATAATCAATCGATTCAGTGATTGGCGACTCAGTTGTCATAAGTCTCTCTTTCGTCAGCAATTTATCGAAATAATTGGTTTTGAAATAGTGGTCGCGTTTACGTCTTCGGCCACTAAAACAGAATTTAACAAATTTAGTCTTAATTTGCATTCCTATTGTATTGTATTTGTACCGAATTCTCTAACTTTAGCTCTAACTCTAACTCTAACTATGTGACAGTCCCTGACTCGAGTACACTTCAAAATAGCAAGGTGTGTTAGCATGGTAGTACCCCACCCCATCTGAGAAATTGAGGTAACACCCCATTGTGTCTAAAGTTGAAGAATTCGGTAATAAGATATGGAAAATTGATTTACATTTTAGCAGGGTCAATTAACCCGTAAGCAATTGGAGTCCTTGTTCGCAAATTTTCGCGCAGTCTTTTCAGTTCAAGAAGTGTTTCCAATTCGGCCAATCTTTGATCTGAAATACCACTTCTTTTCTCTCTATTACAAAAAATAAAGCAATTTATTATTGTTTTTATAGAGATTTTAAGTTCAATTTAATAAGAAGTAAAAGTTCTTATAATTTGTACGCATTTATACAGCACTTAAAGTCTCAAATTGTGAGTCCATTTAAGTCCTACACAACAGCCACACAATACTTTCCACTATTATTATTAATAAATAGGAAAATAAAAAAAAGTTTATCATTAGATAAAATGTTTTCGTGTGTTCTGTCAAATGGTTGGCAAAGATTTCTTATATAAGTTTAGGAAACATTGCTTTTATTATAAATCGTTTCACTAATAATTGTAAACCAGGCTAATTTAAATAAATTATTCAATTATTTCCTTTAAAACAGAATTTAATTCATATTAATTATTCGAAAAAGCAATGTTGAATTTTTTTTAATTTCCGATACGTTTTATACACAGAACTGGAGTAATATTTCATTTAATGCCTATTCAGAAGATTCTTATAATAAATAAATTATTCATTTATTGATCTTCTGGCGAAATACTACTCCTTAAATGAGATGAGTATTAATTAATTGCTTAGAATTCATGTGCAAATATTCTCACTTCAAGTTTGGTAATGCACTGGAAATCAATGCAAATAAAATATGAATTCACATCAACTGCTTCTCTATTGATCGGTGTTTGTGTTGGAGTGGACACCAGTAATACTCTAGTGTTCTATAAGACCGAAGATGTTTGTGTTGTTTTTTGCATCAATTTATTATGATATGTGAATATGAGTTCTATTCTCCTATAAATTCCTATTAATTTTGATGCAAACAAAAACTTTTGAATTTATCGGTCGCTCTTCCCCTATATTTCGTGCATTTAATTATTATTCTCACAAATAATGGTTAGAATCATATAATTCTCTGATAATGTATTTGATTAAAACAATTCATACATACACTGCATGTTTGTGTCAATAGAAGAAGTTTTACAACTGTTTACTGCTTTCCTCCAACCCATACATACATACATATCACGAATTGAAAGATTAAAGCAATTGTGGAGGAAATTCAGTTCTTATTATAGTCAACAATAAAGAGTGAATAATTTAAATATACATAAGAATACTCTAAATATATCTAAATTTGAATCCATTTGAATCTTTATTGATAAACCGGATCCAAAGTAAGAATGAATACGTAGTTTCTTATCCATATCTTCTCTGACACTGACAATAGACGTCACGCCTCCGGAATAGTATTTCTATTTGTCTCGATATTCATTGAGAATCGTTTAAATCCTGAAATTCTTTTTATCTAATATTAAACCCGTGAGTCATTTGCTTCAGAATTGTATATGAATTTTGAGTTAAATGTTTATCAATGTTATGATTAGTTTATAACTGTTGTAATCATTCAAATGGCAATTAAATCATATATTCTTAGGAATACAACCAAAGATAGAATGACAAATATAAATAATCGGAACAAAACTGTAACAATATTGTAGGAATATTCTATGAAAGTGTTCAGAATTTATTTGTCTAAACAATATTGGTATTGGAAAAGTTGATTCATTAAACTAATAATAACTTACAACTGAAAGGTTTTGTCAAAAATCTCAGTTAAAGTGTTAATGATCTGAATTGAAGTCACAAAAAATTTGACATTAGGTTAGAAATTATTTGTTGTTTAGGATAAACAAAACTATATTTCAATCATATTTAATAAATAAAAACATTAGTCATAAGACTTGAATTTAATAATTTCAGAACAGAAAAAATCAAGTCATTAATCCGAATCATCACTTGAGAGTAAAACACAGAATATGTCTGAAAACATAAATTCTTGATCTGTTATGAATAGAATCTAAGCAATCATTGAGGGCTTAATTTTTTTAAAAATTTAATTCAAGAATACAATCATTACGTAATATAAGTATTAATTGTTAATATGTTTTGTAATTATTTAATTAATAAAGCTTATAATTTAATTTTGTGTATATTCAATATGTATTCATTAATAAGCTTTGCATTAATTCTTCTCAAATCATCATTAATTTCTAATGTTATCTAAACTCATATTTTGTGACATTAATTTCGACAAATATTATGCTTAAAATATCATTCATTGCTTAATGTTTAGAATTTTGTTTTCCATATATTATTCAAAACTTGAGGCATAATTCCTTATAAAATCTGAATAAACTATTTTTCAATATTCCATTTAATTCATTGTTAGCCTTGAATAGGAATCATATTTAAAGGTCGATTAAATTGGTTTAAAACACTTTCTGTTTTTTAAAATCCTATTTTGTATGAATAAAAACAAATAAAATGTGAAGTTTTCATTTTATCTAATGGTTACTGATATTACTATTATATGGTAGTACTATAATAGTATGAAAACTTTTCTCTTCCAACTAAACCCAATATCAAAATACCTCAGTTATGTTTTTATGTTCACAGACCTCCACAGCCCACACGACCCCCCAATTTATATCACAGCAATCTTTGGGAATGCAATGCTATAATTATTTAGTAGTCGTATATCAATATAGACTTAATCTTATTTGACGATTAATTAGTAGTCGTATATCTCGAAACACTTTTTCGTGGGTTTAGATAATAATTAAAATCGACATTAAGTTAGAAAAAAAGAAAGAAAAATGTTGTCAAATATAATCCAAATAGAAATCTAAAGCATTTATTTATTTTTGTCTAATTTCAAGTCACAAATAATTGATGAATATATGTAACAATTTATGAAATGTTAGCGTTTTTTTAATTATGATTAAACGCAAACACAATTAGTTGTGAACTTTAATATTTGTATAACAATATATTGGACTTATATCGGGAAAAAAACTATACAATAAAACAACAAAATAATTGAAACGATTGAGACAAATATCGAATTAATCTCATTTCGTGTCTCATGTGTTCATCAAATGAAAAGATCAAATAAAAATGATTTTAAAATAAAATCGATATTTATGTGCTTTCGAGACGAAGACTGAAATAAAATGAAAATCTCATCATTTTTATGGGGTTTTCAAAAAAAGTATAACTTCTGTATAAGAACTTCTATCTATTCTTGAATTCTCTGTTTTATTATTTATTTATGTGTTATATAACTAATTTATTTGTTATGTAAACCATATTTGAAGACTTAAACAATAAATGATAATTAGAACTCTTGATTAAAACTGGAACCAAATCCTAATCTTTAAAACTTGTTTTTGTTCTAAACAACTGATATTCTTGAAATTCTAGAATATAGACGAATTCAATTATTTGAACATATTTTTGAACAAATACTTAAAGTAATCTTAGACTCAAATCCTTATCCCAATTGAACTTATATATAATAAAATAGCTGAATATAATAAAAGCACTAAAAACTAATTAAAGAATAAATTCTCCAAAAGAAATATAAGAAATAGTTATTATTGATAGGAATTATTATTAAATTCTGTTATTGATAAACAATTTGATAACAACTTCCTTCAGATTTCTCAATGAATACGGCATAAGATTTCTACAGCTATTTCACAAAAATTCTTTAATAATTATACAAAAGATTCATTTCTTATATACTGTATATTAGATTATTAATTGAAAGGCGAATGAATAAAAAGTTTGTATTTTTAATTATGATTAGTAATTAAAATTAATTCTAACAATTGCATTATCTCTGGAGCTTTTTTAAAGCGAAATCTCAATTTGTTGATGAACTTAAATAAACAAATCAGAAATAAACTAAAATTTCACTGAAAATGAATGAATGAATTTTCAATTCAAGGCAATCTACTTTTGAAAGAATTTAAACAAAAAAGTCAATTGAGAGTACAATTTTAGTTCAATAACTCTAAACGATTGCAATTTGTTTCGAAAGAGTTTCAATCTTTTAGTGAAACTTTTGGTATGTTTTTCGTAAGAAATTTTAAATATTATGTAAAAATCTGATCGAAATGAAAACGTATTCTCTATAAAGCAATTTCAAGGCTTAGTTGTTATATTCAACCGGATAGGGCCAGAAGGGAGTATGGGTTACAGCACTAGAGCATTGTTATGATATGATTCTACAGTACTGAACAGATTATTGTCGAATTTCTTCGAAATGTTTATCAATTTCATCATAAATTTATTGCATTTTTAATTCAATAAAATAAAAATTAAAATATTTAAAACTCAAGCTTTAAAACATAAAAGCTTTCTATAACTGAGTCAGAATTTTATTAAATAAATTAGGGGTAAAAGAATATAATTGCTTTTAACAATAATTGCAAATGCTTTTGAAGAATAAATAACTAAATTTTTCAAACATAATAAGCGATTTAATCATTATTCATGGACAAATTTTTCATGTGATTTAGTTACTGATAATTTCGAAATACATAATTCTTTATAAGAATCTTCGATTTCTCAATAATTTTAAGGTCAATATTCTCAATAATATCTAAGAATTCTTATTTCAAATTAATTGAGAAATTGGACTATGTATACATAGTTTTCTATAAGTAGCTCTATTACTAAACAAAATAATCGAGGTACATTTTCTGATTAATTTGAAGCCATCATTCAAGAATGTGCCGGAGCCACCATAGTATCGCTATAGCAATAAAATTATTCTATTAATAAAAGTGATCTAATCTTCTAATTGTTGCAATCATTCGTATATAAGAATAGATAGTTTTTATTTGATTATTGTCTGCATGTCAGACAACGTGTCTTTCATCATAAAAAATCATTGCATTCAGAAGTAATTGCTTTTTGAAAAAATGAATTGTTATTATTTTTAAACATAATATTAAAAGCATTAAATAAATTTTATTGAATAGAGTAATCTATTATATTATTATTATTATAGAAAAGCTGTTTAATTGATTTACTGATGAGAGACTGTAATGAAAACGAAGTAAAATTTCGGAAATTAATGAGATTTGAATTGAAAATAGACACTGAATTGAATACAATTAAGCAATTGGTTGTAATTAAATAGTTTTAATAAAATGAGAACAATTCTCCTGATAATCCAGCTCTCTCTCTCTCTCTCTCTCTCTCTCTCTCTCCTCTCTCTGCTCTCTCTCTCTGCTCTCTCTCTCTGCTCTCTCTCTGCTCGCTCTCTCTCTCTCTCTCCTCCCCTTCAGTTCAGGAGTTCAACAATTAAAGCAATTTAGGAAAACATCTAAATTTAAAACCCAAACCCAATTGCAAATGAAGTCCAATTTAATTGATTCGTTGATCGTATTGTTTAATAACATTAATGCAATCTTTGACAATAGAAAACAAAATAAACAGCAAATTTAGTGATATTTAATATATTTCTGTCACTATATTTCTATTATATTATTTTGAAACCAAAACTAATGGTAATGTAATTAAAAAGAAATATTTTCATCGCTTTCTATCACGAAATTAATACCAAAAACTAATAGAAATCAATAAAATAAAAGTATATACAAATTATTTATTATTTATTTCTATTTATACGGAAAAAATAGAGAATTTTGTTCATTTCAAACAAATCTGGGATTAAGTGCTGTATAAGTCTTAACAGAATTTGAAATAACAATTGCTTTTCATTCTTACCGTTTCTGTTCATCTTTAACAGGTTTGGCCATCGCTTTATTTAAGAGCACAATAGCCACTAATATTGTTGTAATTGTTAACAAATTATAGAAATGTTTTCCAATAAAATTCATTTTTAAAATTTTCAAATAAATAGCAATACTTTTAAGAAAATAAATTTTAAACTAAAAAATTTCAGAATATTATTATATCCTTTGATATATTAATCGATTCTTTGGTTTTCAGAAATAATGAGTTTCATTAATAAACGTTGAGTTTCTTAAGATTAAGAAACTATTGATTGTTTTACAAATATATCGATAATATTCTTATTAAGCGAACAAACAATTTGTTGTCAAAACTTTATGCTTGACTTGAGTTTAGAATAAAAGTTAGAATACCTTTACTGTTGGGTAATCTTTCGAAGTGAACACTCTTTCAGAACTATTGGTTGTGAGAGCAGTCGCAAAGGTATTTATATGTGTCAACCGGTAGTGCACATATACATCACACTCTCTGTGCGTAACTTTCATTATATACCTCCTCCGTATTTCACACTCTTTAATAGTAATATACAATCAATTGTATAATAGTATTACATATTCTTATTATTTATATTAAAGCCGACAGTCTATCGGATATTCTTGAGTCCCTGTGATTAAGTTCAGAGTCAATTGGAGCCAATTTTATGGACTATTCTGGGAATTTTCGTTTCTTTTTTGTTAGTTTCGCTTTATTTATTGGAGACTATAATTGAAATATAGGAAAAAATATTTATTTTACTGTTTTGTGACTAACATTATAAAGAAATCTAAAAACGAATTCCAAATACATATCAAAAGAATTTACGACAAAATGTAATCATCTTTTGAAGACTTAAGAATTTATTGATTGTAAAAATCGCCTCCACTTTCACTATTTTCACTCCACTGTATAAACATAACACATATATTGTGGGGAAAACCAATCTTTTAATTGTGGAATATTTCCTATAATATACCACACATTCGCTTCTCATTTGAATATTGCCAAAACTTTTGTTAGGATTTTATTTTTGTATAATTTCAAATGTATAGAAAGTTTGGATTAAACAATCATATAATAGAACTTTCAACGCAATCTGCTTTACATTCATTTAACTCTAAGATTAAACTCCAATTCATTTATGTGTTGGCATTCGTTATAACAAATATTCTTCAAAAATATCACCAAAAAATAATATTACGAAAAAAATTAATAAACTTTGAAAACAATGATAAAAGTGATTGAATGTGGATTTGAAAAATCAATTTTCTTCGCTTAAACAAAAAGTTGGATAACATTTCTTTAAATCTAACTTTTGATGTATAACTAAAGCTCTGTTCAAATAAAACTGAAAAAGCAATAAAATTATTTGAAATCAGAGTAAAAGCAAATGATATTATAATTTATTTCTTTTGGAAGAATTGAATACTCAGTATATTTATAGTTCAAACAGTAATAAAGTATATTTTGAGTACTTATTGAATATAAAAAGTATATAAATTAGCACAAGTAGTCAAACTCTCTCTCAACTTGTCCTAAATTTTACTATCAATACGTCTATAAAATAGAAACTATATTTTTATATAATAAAGTTAATCAAATTGTGATAAAACATAAGTAAATATTACTCTAATAAAACTTCTGAAATGTTACCAATAAATTGATTTTGAATTCTTATATCTGTTTTCTATAATTAAAACCCAAATCTAATAATTTATTTTTTATTAAAATCCTTTTATTTGACCGATTCGTGAGAAATAATCTATTTAAAGATCCGGAATCTATTAAAAAATAAAGGATTCAATTAATATCCGCAATTTGCTTTCAGTTCATGTGATTTTATGTGAAAGAGTTGATTGTGATATGTCATTGGGATTCAAAGCTAAGTTCAAATTAAGTCCAATTTCATCAAAGAATAAATATTTTCAGAAACGCAATTAAAGCCACTTTAATAGGATTAAAAATAACTACTCCGATAGTGTTGTGCCGGGTATTATTACATATGTATTACAAATAATTTTTTCGATTATAAATGTTGAAAAACTTATGACGTTTTGTGATAACACTTCGAATACAACTCTATGTGCAGTGAAACTTATTTTTGTATTTAAAGAACTTAAGTTAATAGCTCTGCCATTAAATACAACATAACTGATAACAAGTCTCGGGGTTTCCATGTATTACATAATCGAAGACAGAATAGCCAATCAGAAATAATTATTATAACAATAAACGTAAAAATGACGTAATTTTGTAACCAAAATTTCACCTGAATATGAAATTTTTACGATTTAATTGTATTTTTTTTGAATACTTTATTAATATTCGTATAAATTTTCATATAAATTGTTTGATTAGATCTGAGTTAATGAAAATATTTTGATTTAGACTTTGCGAATCATAAGACAATGTTTTGAATAATCAATTAATGAATTAACATTATTTTGAAGAGTAGACAATCAGAAATCATGTAATAAATGCTCTGATATTCTCTTATATAATGATAACTTTAGGTATGCATCACAACATACTTTTTAATATCAAATTCTATTATATTTTATCGCAATTTCTTGGAATTTTTTACTTGAAGTTCAAATCAATTCTTTTCACTCATACGAAGTCATATCCAAACTTCTCTTTGAATGGATTTTTATTGGAGTGGAGGTCTGTCTGGTTTATCAAAAAATGGTGCAATACATGTATAATCTGTTATATAATACTATATTCAGTAAACTGTGAAATATCAAGAGTACTGTACGTATCAACTATTATCAATAATTCACAATGTAGTCAAACGAACCCATCCTTTCATTCTTTTTAATACTTTAATTTTAATGATTACATGAACTTTACAGTTGATTAGCAAATTTATAATGATATTTGTAATTCATTCACTTGTAATTTACTGTTGCTTTTGAAAAACAATTCATAGATGCAGCATGCTAAGTCGTGTTTCTGTGATTTCTGCCCCCTCAATAAATAAAAGGAGAGCATGTCAAATATAGTGAATGAGAATAGCAACTGATTGGAAAATTCTCAAAATATTCCATCCTAGTATGCTGAAAACACAGTCTATCTGATTAGACAATTAAGATTTTAAATAAATTCTCATTTATTTTCAAGATAGAATATTCTTTAGATGAAAGAGAATATTAGAGTAGAGAAGACCGAGATTAGAGTAACTTATGTTGTTTATAGAAATGAAAATGTCGCATTCAGTAGCAAAACATACATTTGCTTATTTTGAAGCAATTTTAAGAAGCTGTCTATGGAACGTGAATTTGGTTTCTTCTTCAATCTTAACTTCTTTTAGTAAAAAAAGCACATTCAAGTTGAAAGTTAGCTCAATAAAGAGCTTGGCGTTACTTGACAAGATATTCTTCGATTCTGATATAATTTTATTTGTGAATTATGGAATCAAAATTAGAGATAAACGTATAAAAATTTTTGAGATATTTTGAAAAATAAAAAATTTATAGCATTTAGAAAATTACTTTGAATACATGATAATTTTTACATTTTTAAAAATTACATCTAAACGGAATAAGATATTTTAATGATCTCTTCACTAAAATATACTATAAGTAAATAGCTTTAAATTGAATAATAAAATGTGTAAAATTGTATAATAAATATTTTAGAGATTAAGACATTTTTTACAAAATGTTAAAAAACTAAGTTTTGCCTGAATTGCCACCTTAATATCTTTTCACCATAATAAACTAGAGCAATTAAGCTAATTTATGAGTTACTACTGAGAAGGTGGTTGTCTCGGCACAGTGACTATATTTAAGTTTATATTTTTAAAACAACATTTTCCTTTTCAGTATAACTGTTTATATAAACATTATATTATTAAATTTAAAGCTATTCAGGGGATTAGGTCTGTTGTTATGACCTTTGCATTTGTGACGTTATCTCGAAAATTCCTTATCAGATAAAAAAAATTAAATATGAAATTCGCCATTAGTAAGTAGATCTAATAGATGCTTTTTATAGATGTCAAGTATCTTAAGCTGTTTTGGAAATATTTAATTATTGTTGAATCCTTTTTATTGATAACTCTTATATATAATACGAGGAATCTGTGTGAGAAAGTTAATATTTAAATAATGAAAGCTCAAATTAATCTACCACCTAGCTCTTTGTGAACAAATGTATTACAAAATTATTTATTTGATTATATTTTTACAAAATTATTGTAATAATGTTCAACTTGAATATGGATTTTATATTAAAACTTGTTTTAAGATTAAAGAATAAATTAAATTCGTGTTCCATAGACTGCTCACAAGTTATTCTATCGATGTGTACAACAAGACCAGTACACTAAGTCATTTCAAATATACATTCATTGCTCCAATAGAATCAAAGAAAGTGTGCTCAATGAGTTAAGAACATTAAGATCCAAACAATAGGTTTTCTACAAAACTTACTCATATTTACTATTCATTTCATATACATTTACATTACATTTGTGTAAATGTGATTAAGTTTTATAGAATACCTACCGTTTGGAACTTAATGGTTAAGAAGTGCTTATATATTAATTATTTATCTAAAGGATTATAATGAAGAGTCAATACAGGAGATAATATTCAATCAGTAAAGAACAATTAAACCAATACTTTAAAAAAAGCTTTCTTTGACTCTATTGGAGCAAATAGAGTTCGCGTATATTTGAAAAGACTTAAAGTACTGGTCATGTTTTACACATCGATAGAATAACTTGTGTGCTTCTTAAAATATCTTCAAAAGAAGAAAATGCATGGTTTGGTACTAAAAGCTATAAATGTATTTAAAAAGCGTAGAAGGGGTGGGGGTAAACGAATCTATATACTCCTTTTCTTCGAAAGTGGAGTTAAAAATATGCTCATTAATCGATTTTTAACCCTATACTCATGTCAGTAAAATATAGTGTATGTTAGTTTTGCAAGTTGGTTAGTAGCATAATTGGTAGAAATATGCTTTTAAAATCACCGCCTTGTACAATTGCGAACTTTTTAACTGTACTTTATATTAGAAAAGCTTATTGTCAATCGATAAATTATTGATCTATGATATTTCTTTTCAATCTTTATTTAGAGAAGAAAAGTTTATTCAAATTATTAATGATTGAAAATAAACTTGAAAAACCTAATTAGGAAACTACTTTTACTAATGTTTATAAGATAATAGTTTACTTTTATTAGTTCTTCAACATTAGTAATGGAATGAACAATATTTTCAAACTTTTTTTTATGACTACATTGTTGGTGAAACAAAATTTAAGAAATCATAAGAATATCATTTTTGATAAAACTATTTCATAAATAAACTTTTATATTAAAATATTAAGTTAAAACTTATCTAATTTGTGCATTGTTGTAAAGTTAAATCACATGATCAAGCATAATCCTACTAATTATGGTTAGTAGTTAGTATTCCAAGGGAGTATAGCCTAAATACCCCCTGAGTCCGAGATTTTGCAAAATACCCTCCCTGACTTTTTGCACCACACGCACAAAAAATCGTTTATTACGTTACTCTCTCCCCAGTGCATTTTTCATATTTTGAAAAAATTATAATCCCCCTGACGTTTTGAGAAAATTTTCTCAATATCCCCCCTATATACCCCCTCTGACTCTGCCGACATTGGCTACCCCTGGTTTAAATTCTTAGGTATAGTTTGATAGGAAAGCACATAAACAAGTTATAACAAATATCTGTCCTCTATCTGGAACTTAAATTAGTAGAAAAGAAATTATATTTAGAGATGAAAAATTAAATAATTTAAATTTTATTCCTCAACAATAAAATTTGCCATCATCTTTATTGAAGTGTAATAAACATTGTCATAACTTATGACTCATAAGGTTAAGTAAGCAGAAAAAGTTAAATAGAAAAGCATTTTATAATCCTATTTTGGTATAATTATATAGATATGAATAGTTGAATGAAGTAGTTTGAAAATATAAGCTCGATAAATGATTGATTCTAATTAACAATGATGCTATTTACAAGTTATATATCCATTAAGAATATTAATAAAATTGATATTTTCGATATTTAATGGCTAATTATAAACTTTTCTACTAATTTATTTCCAAATAGAATATTGAATTGCGATATATTTCTTAATTACTTTACCTGTATTTGAGTTTTCAATAACAAAAAACAACTGAACGAAATTTGAAATTTCCACAAAAAATCGACCAGGAAATTTGAATTCTGGTAAAACCTATAAAGATCCTAAAACGCGAGATCTTTACTCCAAAGATTTTAGATCTGATAAGCAATGAGATAACGTGACATTTGCAGAAAACATAGTCGCGTTGTCTCTATCACATCACAAGATCATAGGCGGACTGTTCTGTCAAAAACCTAAGAGTTTCATAAACGTAAGACAGCAGAAGCACAAAGTATTTCTAATCTGAAATTTTTAGAAGTTTTATATTTGCTGAAGTTATAATAGTGATTATAATTATTGGGCATCCAGATGGTTGTAGGGTAAGGGTAGGGTTGGAGATTTAAAGAAAACTTGTAACAAAATATTTCATGTTTTGAATCATCCAAATGAGATTGTTAAATTCGTCTCAATGCCAATTTAAAATCTTATAAAAGTTATAAAACAACACTTGTAATAATGAAATCCTTGATATCGAACTTAACCAAATCGATTTTCTGGTTTTGACCTTATACAACATACCTAGGCTTGAGATACAATTCCTGAAAAAGTCAGTGGAATAAAAATATATTTTTGAGCTTCGATTCACACATGATTTTAATTGAATAAGATTAATATTGTAATAATTTATATTATTTAAATAAATTTAACAGTATAGGTTTATTGAATAAAAATCTTTAATTAAATTATATCTAATTAATGGAATAGCTAGTTACATCAGAGTGCACTAATAGCAGTGTCTTT
>JAQFXN010000910.1:0-17812 GCA_034693365.1 Liacarus xylariae
ACACTTTGTAAACAATAACTTACAATCACTGCATATGTATATTGAGTACTGCTTACAGTCTATGCTATAACTTATCGCATCTTTTTATTCGTTTTCTTTCATATAGACAATTGACGAAATATTGTATTCAGTTTGAAAAAGCAGTGCAGCTGTCGTTGAAATGAGAATAAATAATTTTCTAATCAAATATTTTTTTCAAAAGAATTAAATAAAAAAGAAAGAAATGGAAAATTCCCCTCAAGCATTTAATCAATTTTAATTTTAAGGAATTTTAATTTTTAATTTAATTTTAAAATTCATTAATTTCTAACTTTCAAGAAGGTGAACGGTCTAATCAACCTAACTGGTGCGACCCGCCGGTTACTGTTCACCCCCGTACTCCTTATTTCAACTGGTTGACTAAATTCTACCTTATACAGTATTCTCAGCAATGCTTTTGTTCAGCAATAGGGCGTGACACATGAGGCAGGTCAGTTACATCTATACTTTTAAAAGCATAAGATTGTGTCTTACAGTAAATTATCTTGTTTTACGAAAACTTAAATAAACTTTTATTTAAGTTATAGTAAAATAATTTCTAAACTCAAACTTTAAATAATAATTAATGGTTTTTATCGATTTTTGATTGATTATTAGTTATAATTTATAAAATTTACAGACAATTAAAATATAAATAATTGAATAAAAATGATTTCAATTTACCAAAACTTGATATTTTTTTCAAAAAAATAAATTTTAATATTAGTTATGAATTTATTTTTAATCGATTAAATCAAAAGATATAAATGTATTTTAGCATAAAATTACAAACTTTTCATAAAACTGTTTGATTAAGCTTTCGCTTTCCTATAGCTTTGCTTCTCAGGTCACAAATCTTGTGATATTTATATTAAAATATGTCATTTCTGTTGAAATATTAATATTTAGCAACATTTGAATACACAAAACATATAACAAAAAGTGTTTGCAATGGACTCATCCGTCAAATATGTGCGAAATAACAATCTTTTGAATTAATAATTCAATGAATAAATATAATGCGAAAGATTTGGATCATATTTTAATGACCTCTGTTAGGCCTGTTTGTGCTGACCCTCACGTCACTAATGAACTAAAAGCACATTATCTTTTAATTACGTCAGAAGAAGTTTGCGAACTACTGGGAAAACCTTGACATCACTGCTGATTCTGACACTAAAATATCTTATCTTCAATTTCTGGTTTCACTGACTTAAATAAGTTTGATATAACTTCGTCTACTCTAAGCCCAAACACTAACGTCACCCCCAATAACACTATAAATAACCACAGCTTTCATGACCTTTCAAAGAGACTATAAAGTGAGTGCAAATCAGAGATGTCGAGAGGAGGTTCAGTCCGGAATACCCCATAGGCTCGCTGCGAGGTTCCCCCGCAGGTTTTGAAAAACAGCGTCGAAGGCGCCATTTTCTGAATATTATATTATATATCTGTCAAATTATATAAAAATAATAAAATTTTGTCAAATTCCTGCTAAATTTGGTCAAATATTTTTGGTTTCTTACAGAATTCATCAAAATTATACTAGATTGTTGTAGAACTCATCGAAATTCTGTTAAATTACGTCATTTTTTAATTACATTTTGGAAAAATTTGAAGATTGCGAAATACTTGCACTTGAACCCCATCCACTCCCGTAAGTTTTCGTCGAAAAAAATACCCCCTGCAGTTTTGAAGTCTCGATATCCCTGACTCAACTGAAAGGCATTTGACTTTATGTGACAGAGTTTAGGCTAAATTCTATAATGATCAAATTTCAAATTTGAAGATGTCTTTAAGATTACAAATAATAACAAAAATGTCCCTTGATTAATTACCATCATTAACTGGCAAGAGACTCAAAATTGTGAAACTATACGGCACAGGGCACTCTGACCGCAATTAACTCTACCGATTGAATAACATTTAAGTTATAAATTCTGGTTAAGAAACTCAATTTATTAGTTAATTATTCATTTTTAGCGGTGCATGCTGATACTTTTAAAGAAATAAAGCAGGGAAAATAACTTGTCCAGTCAGTTAAATGTGATTTTATTACAATTGAATGAAAGAAGAAAACATTAAATTTTTTAAAATAAGATAGCATTTTAGCATTTATTAATAAATTAAAAATACTTAAATTGATCAATTTTTAAAATTAATATTTTTCTTTATATGAATAGAAAAATCTTAAGTTAACATCTATTTGCTTTACAATTTACATAACTATATTTAATTGTATCAATAAATAGATTTCAAATTTATTATTTTACAAATTATAAATAAATAATCCAATGCCTGCTTTTAGTCAATACCTGTATTACAAAAATAGAAATTAGTTTTACAAATATTTTTACTGAATTATAAAACACAACACCATTTGTATAATAGGATATATTGAAGAATGTATACAATATTAATATTAGAGTTTATCGTATATTTTAAAATTACTTCATTGAGAATATGTATAAAGAATGAAAGTGTTGTATATTTGCCAAATGTTTAATCACAAAAAAATTGTAAATATGTTTGTTTTTCATCTTATTTTTTATGATTGAATAAAGTTTTTAAATTATAATTTAATTAAATTCTTATTTATTTAAACAAATCTTGAACTCTAAATGCATTTATTAATAAATCTTATTTTGTATAATAAAAGTGAAATTTGTATATAAAATATACAGAAAGTCGTTTAGAATTTATGTACTCAGAATCAAATATATGATCAACTTTGGGAAAAGGAGGTACTGATGCAGGTTTTTGATGCTGTGGTTCAGTAGTGCCACAAACTATAGTTTCCAAATTCAAGTACAACTGGATTTCAATTACTTTCCGCGAACAAAGTGAATGAGAGCTGAAAAACGCCAGTTATCTTAATATCAGAACCACTTTCACTCTAAACGCCGTCAAAGAAACATCAATTCTAATCAGTTTTCAATATTATATAAAGAGTAGAGAACAGAGTTTAAGAGTATTTTGTTTTTCTTCAATACAAAGTAAAAGTTTTCGTAAAGATTTTTTTGTTTTAAAAGTTTTTAACTTATTTTCTTTTATTTTATGTTTGAATTATATTTATTATAATATTATTTTCAAGAAGTTCTAAATTTTATTTTTTTTGTAATAAATTTTTCTGATATTATTTTTTAAGACTTATTTTCGATACTTATTTGTGTCTTTATTTATAGAAAGTTTGAAAGTTTTCAATAAAAGTAGTTCAGTTCAGAAACTGTTTTGTCAGCAAAACTCCAACACAAATGGCAACACAGGATGGAGTGTCGCCCGCAGAAGGAGCGGGAATGGACACTCAGGTCAGTTATCCTCGACCTGAGCCAAAGCCAATGCCAAAGTTTGAGATAACAGAAGATATTGTTATCAGTGGTATCGCCGGAAGATTTCCTGAATCCGATAATATGGATGAATACGCAGACAATCTGTTCAGAAATGTAGATATGGTCACCGCTGATGAGCGTCGGTGGCCAACCGGTCAGTCCAACCAATATATCCTCAAATTCTTGTCATTTATTCTTTTAATTTCACTTTTCAGGACTGAACGATGGTTTGGGATGTCGGGGCGGAAAGTTGAAAAACATCGATAAATTCGATTCCTCGTACTTCAGTACTCTCACCCTTTTGGCCGATGCTATGGACCCTCAGGCGCGCATTATGCTCGAGACCACTTACGAGGCCATTGTCGACGCAGGCATTTGTCCACAATTGATGAGAGGAACTAAAACTGGTGTTTATGTCGGAATCAATACAGTCGGTGAGCACTAGACGTGTCTTTATATTTATTACCATATTTTCCGATGTATTCCATAAAATAAATCCACATTTTTGTAATTTCTCTGTACTTAAGCTAAATCAATGTAAAGTCTATTAATAAGTCATTAATCTATTTAAGCAAAGGTGCTTTTTTTAAATAGTTATTCCAATTCAGTATTTATTTTAAAAGATAGTCAGACTTAACCTCATTTAAGTACTTTCGATAAAAAGACATTAAATGGTTTGGGGCTTATGCTTCAGAACGAGACGCAAACATTCCTGAAGTATATCAAAAAATAAGTTCAGAGAATCCCAATTCATATGTTAGGCCTTTAATTAAATATTACATTTCGCAACAGTCAAAACGATTTTAAATGGAATTTAAATTCAAAACGCTCTGAGCTATAACTCAAATATCTTATTCAATATTCAGAATCTTCAAATTAATAATTCATCCAAGCTTGATTTTGCTCTAAGCTTCAGACTTTCAAGCTTTGATAATAATAAAAATAACAACATTAACATTTGTTTTTAAGCTATAAATAATAATAAATAATTTGACATTAATATTAAAGAGAATAAAGAATATTCTTCAATATTTTTAATATATTCTTATGAGAGATGTGCTTAATAATTATTTTGTAAAAGAATTGATTTTCTTTGGAAATCTTGAAATAAAGGAAACTTTTTGAAGTTTATGCCATTAGAATCTTAATTAGAGTAAACTGAGACAAATTTATTTTTTTATTCAAGCGATACATATGAAAGAGACATAAATTAAAGATTTACTCTCATTTAATTCTGTTATATATTCCAAACTTTCTGTAAATTTATGAGTTGTCCATAAAAATTAAGTCAAATTTTAATTAGAGTCAAAGAATGAATTCAATTGCTTTCATTTGATGAGCGATTAAACAATTTTTACACTTTCCTGTTTCTTAATTTTATTAAATTAATCAATAAAAGGACACAAAATCTAAAAACTTAATAATCAAAACATTATCGTTGGGTCACATCTGGACAAACATTCCTCTTAAGCGTCTAATCTGTATATAAACTAATGTTTTATGAATTTATGGTAATTAAGATATATTTGTATTATTGTCTAACAGTTAACTGTCTGTCAAAATGTGTTTTCTTTAAGTTATTTCCTCTAAATATAATACAGAATATAAAATAATCGATTAATATTCGTTAAATCAATATTTACTATAAGTTTTTTTGTGTCAAATTTTGTTTTTAGTAATGAATTCAATTCAATCTTAAGTTGAAAAACTGTAATCTCTATATCGAGTTATCTCTAAATTAATCTCTTGTAAGAAGTTTTATATATTCCAAACCCATTCCCCAATGAAATTGTTTTGTTAATTGATTTTATCGTTAAATTCCAAAACCCTTTTATTTATTAAAAAATAAATAAATAAAATCTTTAAAACTCGAATCAATTATAAATAATTAGTTCAGTTAAGTTCAAAACTTAGGTTTAAATCATTTAAATTTTATGTTTAAATATTCAAAAGTATATTAAAATCACTTCTCGTCCCAAAGCCTGTGCCGATGGCTTACCTCAGGACGACTTCAATGATTGTCGACGAAAAGAAGCGGCCCTTTGGGTCTACGGGAGTTCAAAGGCTCTGTACGCCAACCGAATCTCTTTCCTCTTCGACTTTCACGGCCCGAGCACTTTGATCGATACGGCCTGTTCTGCATCTATGGTCGCTCTAACCAATGCGCTACAGGATATCCGAACCGGCAATTGTGACGCAGCCATAGTGGCCACGGGTAATCTCACACAATCCCCATTCTCTAATGGCATTTATCAATCCATCGGTCTCTTGGCTTCCGATGGAAAGTGCAAAGTATGGGACAAAAAGGCCGATGGATTTGTGCGCTCGGAAACAGTGGGCGCGATATTCCTCCAGAAGAGGAGTGACGCCAAACGAATCTATTCAACACTATTGCACGCGAAGACTAATACCGATGGTTTCAAATCCATTGGTCTGTTTTCCCCCTTTTGGTTACGACAAAGAGATCTCATGATTGAGACCTTTCATGAGGCGGGAGTCGATCCAAATGACATCAAGTTTTTTGAATCTCATGGAACGGGAACTAATGTCGGTGATCCTCAAGAGGCCAAAGCCATTGCCGACGCCTACTGTCACGACAGAAAGGTTTTACATAATTAATGAAATTTATTTATGAATTAAATAATTATTTAATTATATAATTATAGGAACCATTGCTTTTGGGTGCCGTCAAGAGTAATTTGGGTCATTCAGAGGGTTCGTCCGGTTTGTGCTCATTAGCCAAAGTGATAGTCGCCTTCGAGAATAAGTGCATTCCGGCTAACCTTCACTTCGAAGAACCGAAACCCGAAATTGAATGCGTCGTCAATAAGACATTGATTCCAGTGATGAAAAACACTCCGTTTGAGAACGGAATAGTTGGCGTCAATTCCTTCGGTGTGGGCGGAGTGAACGCACACGCATTGCTTAAGTCCAATGATAAGGAGGCGACAGAAGACACGTATAAGATCTGTGACCCGATTCCACGTCTGGTGAATGTCAGCGGCAGAACAGACGCGGCGGTCAATTATATTTTCGATTTCATTGAGAAAAATCCCACTAAAGTTCATAAAGACTTCTTGGCTCTGCTCAACGATGGCATGAAGACAATGACCATTAAGGGCTCTTCCAATTTCCCGAGCAGAGGGTATATGATTATCAATGAGAAGCCGACAGAAGACAATTCTGCCGTTGAGTATGAATATCAACGAATCGTCACCGACGCTATGAGAGCCAGTCCTGTCTGGCTTTGCTTCTCAGGAATGGGTAGTCAATGGACTGGAATGGCTCAGACACTTATGCCAATTAAGACTTTTTCTGATGCTCTGAATCGTTGTGCAGAAACTCTGGAACCGTTTGGAATAGATTTGATGCACTTATTGCTTAGCGATGATGACATGGCTTTGAAGAAGAGTCCAACAAATGCTTTCGTTGCCATTACTTCTATGCAATTAGCCCTTTACGACACCTTCTGTTTGCTCGGCCTCGAAGTGGTCGGTATTATTGGTCACTCTTTTGGAGAGGTTGCCTGTGCTTATGCTGACGGCTGTCTCACATTAGAACAGGCAGTTCTGACTGCATATTGGAGGGGAAAGATTGTCGAGACCTCCAAACTTCCCAAAGGTATGCCATAAATAGTTTTAACTCTTAGTTCAGAATTGATTTTATTAACAAATATTGAATTTCCTCTTCTAAGGTATGTTAGCGGCTGTGGGTCTGACGTGGGAAGAGACCAAAAAGCGATGTCCCGATGGTATTGTCGCCGCCTGTCATAACGGCAGTGATTCCGTCACCATATCGGGTCTCTATGACAATATGACCAAATTCGTGGAAGCGCTCAAATCTGAGAATATCTTTGCCCGAGAGGTGGCCGGAGGTGATTATCCATATCACAGTCCTTTCATGAATATCGTTGCGCCACAACTACTCGAATCACTTAATAAAGTGATTCCAAATCCTAAACCCAGAAGTGAGAAATGGGTTTCGACATCCTTTTCAAGAGATCAATGGCACACAACTAAAGCAAATTACGCCTCAGGTTTGCCACAAATATATCTTAAATTATTCAAAGACTAAGCACTTCTTTCTCTTCACATTTCAGGCGAATATTTCACAAACAATCTGATCAGTCCTGTCCTCTTCAATGAGGGAATGAAAGAAATCGGCAAAAACTCTTATGTGATAGAAGTGGCGCCGCATTCGCTCTTTGAATCGATTTTCAAGAGATGTTTCCCGACATTGACGTACACGGGATTAATGAAGAGAACAGAATCGGATAATTTGAAGTATTTCTTGTCCGCAATCGGCAGACTTTACACTCTGGGTCTTAACCCCTCAATTGAGAACCTATACCCAAAGGTGGAGTGGCCGGTGTGCAGAGGCACCCAATCGATTAGTTCAATCTTCCAATGGGATCACGAGAGGAGTTATTACGTCAAGAAATTCCCGGAATTCCATAACTACGCGACCGCTTCTGACTTTGTTATGAAGTTCTCATTATTAGAGTCCGATTGGAATTTCCTCAAAGACCACGCCGTCGACGGCCGGGTATTATTCCCCGCAACCGGTTATCTGTTGATGGCCTGGAGACGATTGGCGGCTATGAAAGGCCAGCCCTGGATGAAGACTCCGGTCCACTTCGAGAATGTCAGGTATTGTACAAACATTCATCCGAATAATGAATTGTTTCAATCATTTGTTGTCCAAAAGAATATTTTCGTTTATATAATATTTAAACTTATTATTAGATTCTTTCGACCGACACTTCTCTCGGAGACAACTGAAGTCAAATTCACAATTCGTGTATTAGAAGGAACAGGAGATTTCACAATATCGGAAAACAATGCCATTGCCTGTACGGGTAAAGTATCAGTACCTGAAGATCCTATTCTTGAAATGCAGGACCAATTGGACGATGAAATAGTCGAAGAGGAAGACGACGACAAAATGCATGAACTCTTGTTTAATAAAGACATTTACAAAGAATTGCGAATTCGGGGCTATGATTATGGACCGAAATTCCAAGGCCTGGTCGAGGCCAGAGGTGATGGACGTAGAGGTCAGTGAACTTTTTTTTAATAAAAATCATTAAAAGTTTTATCTCATTTAAAATATATATTCATAACAATTACGAATCCAAAGGCAAAGCCAAATGGACGGGTCATTGGGTCAGTTTTGTGGATTCAGTCTGTCATTTAGCACTCGTCGCACTTCCCATTCGCGCCCTTTTTATTCCGATTGGTTTCCAATCAATACGTTGTGATCCAAATATTCTGTTTGAAGCCATAGAACAAGTGAAGAAAGAAAAGGAAGAGGAGATTGTAGAGACAGAAGAGAAACCCGAGTTCTTTTATTTCAGCGAAAAGGCAAAAGTGAAAGGACTCGACGAAATCAATCCCGAAGAAGATATTAAGGGAACAGAAATTATCGGTGAAATCAGACCCGATATGAGTGAAAGAGAGACAGAAGAAGCGGATTTCATGGTTAAGCAACATCTCAAGTCAGCGATGGGTAGTGGAGAGGACAAGATGGCCACAGAGATATTGGGCATCACTAATATCGGACTCGACTCTGGAAATGCAGACGAAGACAAGATTTCTATACTTCCCGTCTCTTTTGATCTGAATTTCAGGTCAATCGTAACCAAAGGTCTTGAGATCAAAGGTTTTATTCCAGTGAATGTCCCCCGAAGACCAGGACAACAGGGACTCACTCTTGAAAAGTATGAATTCATTCCCAACTTTGAAGACGAGGCCATTGAGAGTCCATTCAAAGAGAATTTTCACGAATACGTATCGGTCTGTTGTTCATTGGCTGAAAAGGTATCTCAAATCACTGGTAAAGTCAGTGAATTAGTTCTAAACGGCTATAAGTTGGCGGACGAGGCAGTCGTCAAGAGATATACTGACGTTCCCGAAGACAACTGGAAATTAATGAAATTACTTAAAGAACTCATTGAACTTAAAGTTGACGCCAATCTCAATGTCATTGACGACAAAAAGAAAGACTCCATTAATTTGGAGGAAGCGATCAAAGAGATTATGAATAAGAAAGAAAACAATTTGTCCACTGATTTGATCAATACTGCGGTCACTAATGAGAGATTTATTCGCCCGTTTGTAGACATTATTCTGGAGAACAGTTCAGATAAATCTCAAATCAAAGTATTGGAAATGAATTCCAGCAAAAACATTGTGGCGAAGGAATTGATTGAGAAGATCAAAGCCTCGTGTATTGGACTAATAGGAGTCGATTATGTCATTGCAAACCCTTCTCCGACGACAATACCGGAAGAAATAAAATCATTAAATTTGAAAACTCTTGAATGGGATTTGAATACAAATCAATTCATTAAAGATATTCAATCCCTTGACTTATTAGTCTATAGAATGACAAACAATTTGGTCGATTCGTGGAAATTGGAAGATCAGGTCCAAGCCTTGAGCGACACATTGAAGGTTTGTCTCAAAACCCGATTAGATTTTTGAAACCAATTATTAATATTTATATTTGACGTCTATTTTCAGTTCAATGGTTTCCTTTTCCTCACCGGAAGAACTAAATTAACGCCTCCGGAGAATACAGTCTATGAACTGTTGGGTCAAAACCCATCCAATGATCTGTTGTCGGCTAAAGAAATGGATCGATTCATTGAATTGGCCGCTAATGCGGGTCTCGAACTCGTTGGCCAAAAGTCTGATTCATTGACCACTTCTATCGCTGTTTTCAGAAAAGTAATGACTGACAGACACGAGCCGTTGGTTGTGAACATACCTTATGGTAATTACGAGGATTGGGTCGAACCACTAAAGACTGTTTTGTTGACAAACAAAGAGGCGGAGAATCCGAAAAATATATGGCTTATCAGTAACGACACGGCCTCTAATGGAATCATTGGTCTATTCAATTGTCTTCGAGTGGAACCGGGCGGACAACACGTTCGATGTATTTTCGATTACGACCAGAAACTGCCCAAAGATGTGGACTTCAATCAGAAGCCATACAATGATTTACTTAAATTGGATTTGGTTTCAAACATATATAAAGGGGGGAAATGGGGAACACAGAGACACATACTGTTGCCCGAAGAACAGGAGACCATTGAGACCGAACACGCGTATCTCAATGTTGTCACCCGAGGAGATATGTCGAGCTTGAAATGGTTTGACGCCCACCACAAGTACTTCCCGAGTCTTCCGGCGGAAGAAAAGAAAGAACAGGAAGTTCTTTGTAATGTCTACTACTCTGCGCTCAACTTTAAAGTAATTTAATTATATTTTTTTATTTCATGTGATTTCATGTCTAATTGATACCTCTTTATAGGATGTGGTGTTAGTGTCGGGTAAGATACAACCCGGACCTGAAGGCGCTCTCTTTGATTGTATTATTGGTTTGGAATTCGCTGGCCGTCGAAGTGATAACGGAAAGCGAGTGATGGGAATGGTTCCGTTCAAAGGCATCGCCACAACACTCCTCACATACAAAGACTATTTGTGGGAAATCCCCGACGAATGGACTCTTGAAGACGCGGCCACTGTTCCCGTTGTCTATATAACAGCCTATTATGCGCTTATAATGAGAGGCAATCTATTGGAAGGCGAATCAGTTCTGATCCATTCGGGTGCGGGTGGTGTAGGACAGGCAGCCATTTTCATTTGCCAGAGTATGGGCTGTGAAGTGTACGTAACTGTCGGTAACGATGAGAAGCGAGACTTTATTAAAAAGAAGTTCGGTATCGATGACCGACATATCGGTAACTCTCATGACGTGACTTTCGAGAGACAATTCATGACTGTCTCTAAAGGCAAAGGCGTTGACGTTGTCCTCAATTCTCTCACAGAAGACAAACTACAGGTTTGGAAATTAGAATATGATTTATATATAAATATATTGTTTTTGATTGAAAATCAAAATATAATTGCATTCAATATAGGCTTCGCTTAGATGTTTGGCACCGAACGGAAGATTCCTGGAAATCGGCAAATATGATATGCAAATGAATAAGAACTTGGGTTTGTTTGCATTCTTGAACAACATATCCTTCCACGGCGTGGGACTCGACTGCATCTTCAGAGAGGGTCCCTCTTCTAAGAAATTGCAGTCATTTTTCAAAGAAATGACTCGACTGTTGAACGATGGCATCAAAAACAATGTCGTAAAGCCTATTGAGAGGACTGTTTACGGCACTAAAGGTGTTGAACAGGCCTTCAGATACATGACTACTGGCAAACACGTCGGAAAAGTGTTGATTAAAATAAGAGATGAAGAACAGGAAAAAATTGTGGTCAATCCTAAGAAATTGGTTGTGAAGGCGACCACAAGAACGTGGTTCCACCCCTCGAAGGTATGGCACAAACAATTGATGGCTCTTAAAGACTCATAATTTAATTCTGAATATAATTTATTACTAGACGTATATCATAGTCGGAGGTTTGGGAGGTTTTGGACTAGAGTTGGCCTATTGGACAGTATTAAGAGGGGCTAAAAAACTGATCCTCACCTCTAGGACTGGCATTAAGAACGCGTACCAAAAATTATATTTAAAACGATTTAAAGAATTTGGAAAACTTATTGAAGATTATAAAATCGATTTAACCGTTTCAACCCATAACTTAACCACTTTGAAGGGAACACATAGTCTTATAGATGAGGCCAATAGTAAAGGACCCGTCGGTGGAGTTTTTAATTTAGCTCTCGTTCTAAGAGACGCTTTCATTGAGAACCAAACAGTGGAGACATTTAAAGAATGTTGTGAACCAAAACTCGAAGGTCTAAGCAATTTAGACAAAGTCACTGCAGAGAAGTGTCCAAAATTGGATTATTTCGTCGCTTTCTCTTCACTGACTGCCGGTCGCGGAAATGCCGGTCAAACCAATTACGGTTACGCCAACTCAGGAATGGAAAGGATTTGCGAATTGAGAAGAGTTAAAGGTTTTATTAATATTTTAAACTAAATTTTTTAAAAATATGTTTTAATTTAATTTGTTTTTACAATTAATTTAAATTTGTTTTCTATGTGAAGGACTGCCCGGTCTTTGTATTCAATGGGGTCCTATCGGTGACGTCGGTATTGTTGCCGAACAGCTATTGGCCAGCGATGAGAAGGCAGATATGATGAAACTGTTTGCGGGTATTCTTCTGCAGCGCATATCTTCATGTTTGGACGTTTTGGATCGCTTTATGCAAAGCCCTCACCCGGTATTGGCCTCAACAGTCAAAGCAGATCTGGAACATCAGGCCGGGGCCTCTGAGGATGAAGTACTCCAACAGTTATGCAATCATTTGGGTATTGATAAGCGACCAAATGATGAGACCTTAGGTGACGTCGGTTTGGACTCAATGGCAGCGGTGGAGATACAGCAACGGCTGGAAAGGGATTATGACATCTCTTTGGCCTTATCTGACATTAAAAAGATTACAGTCGGAGAACTTAAAGAGTTCAGAGACGGCAAGAAAGACAGTCTAAAACAATATGCGGCCGACATCAAGAAGGCCAGGGCCAACCTGTCCCAAATCAAGTTCGATATACCCAATGAACAAACAACTCTTCTCAATGACGTCAAAACCGGTAATTATTCATAGAATAGTTGAAATATTATTGTTTATCTGATTTCTAATCTCTAATCTCTTGGTCTTCAGGCAAACCCGTGTTCTTTTTGCCTCCAATTGAAGGCATTTTCGAATCGTTGCGAACTTTGGCCAAAGAGTTGGACAGACCTGTTGTGGCACTGAATTGGATGCGAACAATGCAGGAATTGAAAGACATTAAAAAGGTTGCGCTTTATTATAAGGATAGACTAAAACAATTAGCACCGGAAGGCAATTATGATATTGTGGGCCATTCGTTCGGTGCTGTCATTGGTATCCAAATGTGTCGTAAGAAAGCGCCGCTCAAGACATTAGTATTATTGGATCCGTTCGATCCGACTTCAGTTCAGAACCAGGACTGGAATATTGACGAACGATTCGAAATGGTCTTCACATACCTTAAGGCCTATATTCCCGACCGAATCATATCTCAGATCCAGAAGGATGTGATGGAAATAAAGGGAGAACAGGCGCGCATTACCAAACTCATTGAACTTATGAAACACTATGGGGGCAAACATCTGCACGGGAAGGACGTGGACGACATCATTAGGGGCTCATTCGACAGGGCCGATATGGTCATCAAATACAAGAAGAAGAATATCGAGAAAATGAAATCTGTATCGCAGGCGACCTCTACTAAAGTGGTTAAGAAAAAACTAAAACAAGTCACTACTGATGTGTCGCTCATTAAACTTCTTAAAAAAGAGGAGGACTTCCTTGTGATTCAGGAAACTGTGCTCAACAGCTATGGATTCAGACGAGAGGTTTGTTTCCATTAATTTATTGAAAACAAATTTGTCAATCATTCAAATGATTTATATATAACTTGAATACTGTTTAGGACTTCTTGGGTCGGTTTGACATCTTCACAGTGTTGGGCAATGAGGCAGACTTTCTCACTACACATCTCTCCAGAGTTACAGAAATTCTGACCTCAAAAATAGAAGGCTCTTCTGATTTATAAGCTTTTATATAATTATATAATTTCTCTATTTTTATAATCATTTTTCAATCAATGAATTTCTGGAAAAGTGAAGAAAAGTTTTTATTTTCTCAAAATGTATTCGAATTAATGAATGAGTTTTTGGAAAAATAGTTTCCGTTTTTTTTTGTTATTCTATATTGGAGTGTTATATTTTTGTTTCGTTTTATTTTTATAAATATATTGCATTTTAATTGATTCAATAATTTCCGCACAATTAGCTTTCTTTATTCTTATTTTTATATAAATATTTTTTAAGCCATGAAATACTCTGTAATTTGTTTTTTATACTCTTTTTAAATAAATACTCTGTTCTGAAAAAAATGAGTTCAATATTTATAATGAGAAGATCGGCCAAAATCATAGGGGGTATTCCTGACTGTAACCCTTTGCCCATCCCTGACTATTAACGACAAAAATCCAAGAATACAATGAAGTAATGCAATTAAATTCGAGATCAGAAAAATGAGAAAAGCTTTTGATTGAAACTGTTTGATTGAAGGAATAGTACTGTATGTTATTATCAGAGAATCAAAAGTCACCTATAAAAATTATTTTATCGGTATATAGTATTAACCTAGGAGTTAAGATCTTGACCAATCATGACTTAAGGACTAATTTAGCGGAGTTTCATTTTAACTATAAATAACTATTTGATGGGTTACCAACTATTTTAACTATAGATAACTATTTTTGTTATTAGCCAAGTATTATGGTATTAACTAAAGAATAAGAAAGAAAATATTGGAATAATTCTAATTTAAAAAGGATATAACAGTTAAAATTAATTTTGTAATTATAATTCACTCAGGATTAATTTTTTAAATACAGTAAAATTTTCATTTTGTTTCATTTTTCATTGTATAGGATACTAATAGGAACCCCAAAGCCATAGATAATAAGGAATGGAATATTTTGCAATCGTAAAATTCTTTCAGAATTTAATTTAAAATGATGTAATTTAACCGAATTTGAGAGAATTCCCACATATTATGATGAATTCTGTAAAAATTTGACAAAAATTGTTATTTTTCTAAGAATTTAGACAGAATTTCACCGATTATTCCATAAACGGCGCCTTGGTAACCGTTTACTAAAAATTACTTGGGGGGAGGAGTATATGGAAATTGTTCGATTTTTCTTCGTCACAAGGAGGCGAGAGTTTGGTCCTTTTTGGAGACAGAGGGTATTTTGGATATACCACCTTTAGCTTATTCCTAAGATAAAGCATATTTCTGTTAATGTTAAAGATATTTTAAATGTATATAAATATATAGAATATAAGTATATAAGTATAGAAATTAAAGTTCAAATTTATTAATTCCTAGAATTCATAGTAATTTGTCTGAATTTTATCAAATTCTTATAAATTCTTACAAAATTAGTTGAGATTCTGTCAAATTAGGTCATTTTTAATCAAACTCTAGAAGAATCACAATACGCCCTATGGTGATTAAGCTCTAATCAGTACTTATACCCTCTGAATTTATATCTTAGTCATCCCTTTTTAAGATTATCAAGAATATACCTTAATTTGGTTTTAATTCTTGACTTATTAGAAACTTCATTCATATATATAGTTTACAAAACTTTCCTTCAGATGGCGTTATAAAAATACAATGTATGGCAAAAATAAAGGGATGACTAAGATATAGACTAGAATCATATCAAATATTTTGACCCTTTAATATCTTAAATCAAAAGTCAATTAGTATAGTAGTAATAATTATTTGTAAGCAAAAAATCAATGAATTTGACTTTTGACTATTTGACTTTTAATTCGTTAAAATAAAGGGATATTTGACTAAAATACAATGAATTGGTCAAATTTATTATTCTTGGTTATAACCAATTTGTCATTTTCTTCTTTATGAAAAATAAGTACAATATGTTATAAAGAAGGGCAATGGGCAGAACCTCCTTAGACTTAAGAAGATTGGAAGACTTAATCGAAATTCTGTTAATTTGAAGATTGATCTGTAAAGAATTTGACCATTACGAAAATCCTCCCGTATCCCTATGACTTTATGGTCTATGGCCAATCTTAGTATATTGAATTCAAAGACCTTGGGGTTCTAGTAAAAATTATTACATAAATAGAAATTAGGTTTATCGAAGTAAAAAAATAATTTTCGGTTTTAAATTATAAGCAAGGCTATTGAAATGGGAGCCAATATTCTTAGAAAGATTGTAATGTAATAGACCTCCAGCACAAAATTAATCTCTAAAACTTTGTACTAGGGCTGGGAAAGGAAGGAATTTCAGGGGGTCCAGAGTGGAAGGTATTTCGCAATCGTCAAATTCTTGCAGAATTTGCTTTTAAATGACGTAATTTAACAGAATTTCGACTAATTCTGCAAGAATTTAACAGAATTTGACATAATTATAGTCAATTTTTTAAGAATTCAACATAATTTGACATTTAACAAAAATTTAACAAAATTCTGGTATTTTTTGAAGAATTTCACATAATATTCTTCAAAAACGGCGCCATCTGCGCCGTTTTCTCAAAATTACTATGGGGGTGGGGGGTATCTCGCGAGCGACGTGAGAGAATCCGGCCAAAATCACAAGGAGGTATTCCACCCCTTTCCCCATCCTTGAAGTGTACGAAATATCAAAAAATAATAATATACTTAAAATCTATTAAATTCCCTGATATTCGCACTCAAACCTCCATTGAAAATGAAACTGATCTAAAGAGTAAGTTGAATTTTTGATATTTCACTTTAAATAAAAATAGTTTTATTGTTTCAATTTTTTAATAGTTCAATTAAAAAGCAATTATAATTTCATTTTTCAAATTAAAATCGACTATCAGTTTGATTAATCATGCAATCAGTAAATTCAAAGATTTGATGTATAAAATACTCGAAATTAACCTGCTGCTATATACAACAATTATAAGTAGTTATTTTCGATTGTTTTATACCTTGCTTCTTTTATGCTAGATAAACTGCAATTATTATTAAACTCTACAATTATTTACGCTATTTTGATGTTTTAATAAATACTATTTATAATTCGTTTATTATTTGAGTGAACATACATTCATTGTATAAGTTATTGAGATTCAGACAATGATTGGGTTAGACTTTGTTGAGATTTATTATTATCGCATAATAAATGTCATGACTTAATAAGTTTAGAGTAAAGAATATAATCAATAGATTGTTGACTGAGTGTCACTCGAGTAGAATTGATAGTGAATTGAAAATAACTGTTTCTGAGTTCTTATTATCTGAGCTAACGTTCAATCTGGACCTGACATATATGGCTTTCGTGGGGCAGTAAACCCCTTCGCGGACAGAATATATGGTTCAGTGAATAATTGGATAAATTGGTGAGAAATGACATATAAATGTCTGAATAGCGAAAGAGTCGTCTCGAGAAATAGGTTGGATTGTTATGCGTCCGGAATATACTTCCGAATTGAGGATTGAATAGAGTTTTAGTCTTCGCTCTGAAAAACATCGATTCTATTAATTAAAAAGTTTTCCAATTTTATTATTCATTTTGGTTACCGAAGAACATCTCTTTGGTCAAGCAATTCAGTCAACACTTGTTTGTCATTTGTTTTGTGCGTTTCATCTATTAATAGCTGTAAGGCTTGTAATGCAGTGACGGCTACTCTAAACTCCTCCGAATTGAAAGTTTCAATTTCTTTCTGTAATTAATTAATTAAAATATAAAGAACTTGGCGGAACTTAACAAGATATTCTTCGATTCTGATATAATTTTATTTGTCAATTAAGGAATCAAAATGAGAGAAAATCATTTAAAAAATTTTAAGATATCTTGAAAAACAAAAGTTATAGCACCGATATTCTAACAGGGGTTCTAATCAGATAAGAGTAAACCTGAATCATATCTACTAATACAAACTCTATAGATT
>JAQFXN010000911.1:0-17810 GCA_034693365.1 Liacarus xylariae
AGTTGCGATGCGATGCTAAGAAGTTTCATAGTATGCGAGCGCTCGCAAACAAGTCTTTATTTTGCGTTAAGTGCACTGCGATTAGTAAAACTCAGGCCAGGGGTGCCTTTCACAGACATATGTGACAAAAGTTTAGAATCTAGACGTACGCAAACCAAAGTCTTTCACAAACATTCGTATTGTTCAGACGTAAATAAGTTTGCGCCAAACGTACGCTAAATAAACCTGTTTCGCGTTAAGCGTAAGTGCGCCTTAAGAATAAACTCACAAAAAGTCGTAAATCAAATTTTGATATCAAAATTTACGGCAGAATAGGAGCAGTCTTAAGGGTTTATAATTTCAAGATTCTAATAGATTTAACCAAATGTTGACCATTTATCTTCAGGTATTAAATGACCAAAATAGCATGACAGTATTATAATTTGTATAAGATTTGCATCAAGGGTAGCCAAGTTGGGGTAGAGCCTAAATTCATCCCTGACTCGCCCACTTGTTTGACAATCACACCCACTCTCTTTAAATGACTGTTGCCGAAGGCAAAATTTTATTACTTCTCCCTTATTTTCTTAAATTTTCCTCCCGTTTGCCAAAAACTTGTCCCAGGAGGTATAGGGTACTCATAAGAGCAGAGGTAGCCAAGGTCGACCGAGTCAGGGGGAGGGTTATAAAATGTCTCAAAATATGAAAAATGCACAGGTTGCACAAAATGCACAAAAAACCAAAATATTTTGCCTGCGGTGCAAAAGTTAGGGGGTGTATTTTGCAAAATCACAAACTCAGTTGGTTATTTAGGCTATTAATGTTAATGTTCATTGTTATTTACCTATATTTCTACTATATCTCCGGTTATTCCAATGTTAATGTGCAGTATTGTAATGAAATATAGCAATTTCCCCTCCACTACTTTTTTTGTTAACACTTGCCTATTTCTAATTTTAGAAGACAATTATTATTAGGACCACAAAAACGAAAAATACGTCTAAAATTTTAAAATTTTAAGCCCATTTATCCAGATTCAATTTATAAATTCAGAAACAAAATTAATTAATGAAAGTTGAATTTTGAAAAAATGAATCCCATGACAGATATATTAATATATTGGAACATGATGTCAATTTATATTTCATAAAATATGCACAAGAATTCAAGGTCTCTCTTATGAAGCAATGATCGCACCTGTGATGTGAATGGAATACTAAACAGAATTTCTGGTTCACTACTTATTACTATTAGTAACACATGTGTCGACTGTCTATTAGCTAATATCGGTTTAAATTTATCAGAAAGTCTTAACATAAGTGAAAATTTTGAGCTCTCATTACAAAAATTTCAATTATAAAACACATTATTTTGTTTAATCTTTAATCATTTGGATTCTGTTTCTTGTAATTCAATACACTCTATATTATTGAATACAATAAGCAATTAATTTTTGTTTATTCAGTATTTCCTGTTATACTTGCATTGGAAGCCATTTATAGTTATTTCAGTCTGTCTTTTGGTTTAGTAATTGAATTTTTTCTAAATAATCTATAAGAATGTGTGGAATTTTCGCAGTTTTGAACTATTCGGGTGACATTAAAGCTTTGAGACAGAGAGCTCTTTATCTTTCTAAAAAGTAAGTTTTTCATAAATTAGTTATTCTTTAACAATTGAACGTAATTTTTAGTTTTTAACATATGTTTGATTAGGTTTAAAAAATAATAGAATATTAAAATCAACTAGATTAACATGAATTTGTAATTTTGTAAATAAGAATATAAAATTATACAAGCACTAACATTATTAGTTGCAGTATGCTACTATAGTTTTCTGTATAAATTATTTTGATAATGATTATGAACCAATTAAACATTATTTAGATTAGCCAGATAAATCTTGTATAAATTAATTTAAATGAATTCATTGAAATATATTGAATTTAACAGATTTTAGATACTTTGTATTTTGTTAGTAAATTGTTTTAAAATTCTTATAATAATCAATTGTCTTTTAAATTGAATGTAACTAATAATCAAGTTACTTTCAGCCTAAGAGCATATATGGTCATAATTTAACCATTTATATAAACTAGATAGTTTGAATTTTTTTAAAAAATCAATTTTTCTAGTCACACATCAAATCGTATTTATATAAAACTTTTGAACAATCCTTTTATAAAATGTATACATAATTCTCAAATAACCCCTACTTTTTTAAAAATATTAATAAATCGATGCAATTCTCAAATAAATCAAAGGTTTTACTGAATATAAATTGATTAAAGAATAATTAAATTTGCGCTCAAATAATATAAACCAATACTGTATTGTGTGTCAGAATCCGCCACAGAGGCCCCGACTGGTCCGGATGTATAATAAGTGGGAACAATATCTTCTGTCACGAACGTCTGGCTATCGTTGGAGTGGATTCGGGCGCTCAACCCATCACTAATGAAGACAACAGTATTATCCTTACAGTAAACGGAGAAATATATAATTACTTAAACCTAAAGAAATCGTTGAAAAATCGGCGAACATTTAAAACTCATTCCGATTGCGAAATAATTTTGCACTTATATAGAGAAGTCGGCGAAAAACTTGTTAACCTATTGGACGGTCAGTTCGCGTTTGTCTTATACGACGCCAATGAGGACCGAGTGATCGCTGCCAGAGATCCGATCGGTATTACAACACTTTATTACGGATACGACAGTAAAAGTCCGCAAACAATATATTTCGCGTCTGAAATGAAATCATTGAACGAAGAATGCGATCGTATCTTGTCTTTCCCTCCCGGCCATCTCTACGACTCAAACACAGGCAAAATTACGCGATGGTATGCAATCATTAGTTTTGATTCTCATCACTTAATATATTTATTCGGGTCTCATTACTACCCCTACACAAGGAGTTTTAGTAAAAATTAATATAAATATAGTTTTAATCTTTTATTGATTGACTACAATAATGATATTGAATTTTAACCTTTGTTAGAATTGAGTTTAAGATAATTAAAGAATTATCTCAAATATCATGCACTTATACGCACAGCTGAAAAGATATTGCTTTTTTTCACAAATTCATCTATTTATAATAATAGAGCGCCGAGTACACATGCTTGACAATCCACAATTCTTTTCTGGTACAGGGGCAATACTGAGACATTCTATAATGAGGTTTTCTATTTTTTCCTAAAAAAAGTTATTCAACTTTTTATACAATTTTAATAATATTCAAACTAAAATTTTTAACTTTTAAATCGAATGAAACGTATGATTAAATAAATAATTTCTTACAGTTCATTAGAAAATGATATTGAAAACTGTAAATTGTTAAAGATAATTAATCTTTATTTTGAAAATAAACATTCTAAATTATTATAACTGTTAAGAGTTGTGGTTAAATAAATAAATTCGAGTAGATATCTTTAGAATGAGGGAGTATATTAGTGCAAAATAAATAATCAGATGAAAATTACATATTTCATTATTTTTAAATTGTGCGAGCATATTTTTAATGTTTTTCTTGTGAACTTGTTAAATGCGTATATTTCTGCAATTAAATTCGTATTTTCTTGTTCACCACAGATGGGTTAGGGGTGGGCAATGACTTCAAAGGATGGGGTAATGATAAGAGCCTCAAAATCACAGGAAGGTATAGTGTGGAGTATTTTATAATCGTCAAATTCTTGCAGAATTTAATTAAAAATGTCGTAATTTGATAGATTTTCGATTTGCCGTAAGAACTTAACAGAATTTAGAGAGAATTAGGCAAAATTCTGTTATTTTATCTAAGGATTTAAAGAGAATTTCATAGAATATTCTCGAAAAAAGGTGCCGAAAGCCCCGCTTTCTCAATATTGCTAGGGAAAGGTGAGTTCTTATTTATCATCATGACAAAAAGAGTATTTTAGTCATTTTTCTGAGACAGAAGGTATTTAAGATTTTTAAAATTCAATAAACTTTTCACTATTATTATAGTCTTTTCTTTGGAACAATTTTGGATAGGGTCTGATTTGGTTATTCATTCACATCAAACGATTGCTTGAAATATTTAAATATGATATTTTTTGAAATGTAAATATTCTGTTGGCGAGGATCTATCTAATGCTCAAATGATTTAATTGATTGATCATTAAATTATTTGAAACAATAAACAAGAATGAACCATTAATATATATAACTCCGCTTTCCTAGAAAATATAAAGCTGAATTCATATCCCATCGCATTAATATAAGCTCCCATCCCATATCATTATCATAGACTTCCATCCTATAGTATTATCATGGTTCTTGGAAATATATTGTGGTTCAAAATGTTGCCTTCGGCAACATTTTTCACTGCATTTTAATTAGTGGTGGATGGTGGTGGTGAGGTGTGTAAACGAATCCATATACTCACTTTTCTTCAAAAGCGGAGTTAAAAATAAGTTCTTATATTTTGCATTTCAAAAAATATCATATTTCCTGCAATCACTTCATTTGACTTCACTTCACTTCAATGCAATCATCAAAGAAAAAAACGCTGAAATACAATGAGTTGATTCTTGAGTTTTGAAAATCTTACTCTTTTATAGCGAACAAGACAATAATAACGTGGTTGCCAAAATATCCACTTTTAATAAGATAACGATAAAAATTTATGATTTCCGAATAAGTATCTTGTAGTTTAATCATTTTCAAAAATTATTTCTTTGCGCAGTGTATGAAGTTCTGATATTTGGGAATATTTTTTAGTTATCCTGAACATTCGACATCGAGATTGCATTCTCCTCTTGTAGTGAGATTTCAGTTAATGTTCGCATTTTTTATTGAACAATACAGTAAACTTTGAACCTTTGCAATAAAAATAATCAAGTTGAAAAAAGGAAATAGAATTTTGGTCATTTTGCCGAGACAGGGGAGGATATTTTCGTTATACACCATTGGGCATCCCTACATGAGTTATTCAAAATTAAATTACACTAAAATTATGTCTCACATGTTTGGAAAACTAAGCTAATTATGTGCAAACTAATAATCTCATATTTTTCATGACTCCATCGAGATTAGTTTTGGATTTAATCAGTGATAAAATTTGAGGGACAATAATTTGACCTTGGTGGTTAACAAGAAATTAACTCATGTTAAAAATTTATAAGCGAGAATTTTGATTTTCAACATTTTAACAATTACTGCAATAAGTTATTGCCAATAACACAAGTTTTTATAAACACTATAAATATTTTGTTAAATAAAATTTACTAAAAGACTATACATTTATCATTAAATATTTAAACTAAATGTTAATATGATTTTAAATTCTAAATAATATGCATATAATGCATAGATTTCAAATTAACACCTGAATAGATATTTATTTAGTATTGGATTTAAAAATTATTTTTTCATAAGTGAATCTTAACAGACTTAAGAAATTAAATTATTTTCTCGACTTTAAACACAAGAATCAAAATTCCTGTTCACGAGTGTTATAACTTCTGTCAAAGTAATAGCTCTTTTGAATCAAATTACGGAATCAAATTAATATAAAACTAAGTACTGACTAAATAAACAGGTTTGACCCGAAGTGGTGGAGCGAATCACGCATTCCCACAGCACCCGTCGATTTAAAATTATTGCGTAAAAAGTTGGAGCGAGCGGTTCGTAAGCGTCTTATGTCTGAAGTGCCGTATGGAGTACTTCTGTCCGGTGGTCTCGACTCCAGTCTTATCGCTTCAATTGCTGTTAGAGAAACGCGAAAGATATTGGGAACCTATGAAAGACATAGAAGTGATACGATATCCTCTATTGAAGAGGAAACAGAAGAAGAAGGTGACAGCAGTCAGGATGAAGTGACGAATGAAGAGTGGGGGCGATTGCACTCGTTCTCTATTGGTCTCACAGATAAGCAACAATTCTTAAAATAATTCAATAATAAAAATATAGAACTACAGTACAGTCAAACCCTGTTGGAGTGAACCGGCTTTATGTGAGCTGAGGACCATTATTACTACTAAACCCTCATATTTTGGTCAAATATTGTTTGACTATATATTTTAGACGATCTTATGTCAATTTTTTTATAGAATATTTGTTCGTCTAATTATAGAATCATATTTTGATGCAATTGAATCAAATTGATAAGAACCGGCTGAGACAAACTTTAACTAGTCAAGGTTAAAAACTAAATTGACTACAAAAATCTTTCAGAACCTTCGCAAAGACAGGATGCATATCAGCTTCTATTTTCACACTAAACTATAGATAACTTTTAAAAATAGTTATTATTTTGAGCTTTGAGTTACACAAACACTTGCGACACAACTGGACAGTATCTTCAATAGATATTATGAATCGATATTATCCTTGTTTCTCACTTATTTCTAAAAAATTATCAATAGTTGTTTTTAGTTATTATCAAACCATAGAAATAGTTTTTTAACCTATTAAACAGATAAATGTATTACTTCCAGACTTGGTGACCAAACGATTCATAACTTGAGGAGCATTTTAGTCGAATTTTATTTAAAATATAATTATTTTAGTTATTAATTTGAAACTAAAGTTACTATAGCATGCATTTATTTCTTGATAAAATCGGTAAAAATCATATTTCGTTTTAGTCATAATCAACAGCTTTGAATTTCGATGTTATCATCGAGAATATTCTTTTAAAAAATAAACTAATTTATATGAGATATGAATATGGTTCCATGAGAAATTATGTGCCATTTGATAATGTCTTTCTGATGAGATTAGCCAAAATCGAAAATTCGGGATTTGAAAATTTTATTTCAATTGCATTCTTGAGTATAACATCGAAATTCAAAGCTGTTGGTCATAATAGATATGATTTGCTTTTGAAATGATCATCTAGCAACTTATTTACAACTACCTCAATTTATTCTAAATTATAAGAAAATGAACTAATATATAAAAATTATCTAGATTGTTGTGACCAATAGTGTATAATTATGCTATATTATTTAGATTAATTGTTGCGTTCGTATAACTAAATACTTTTAAATAATAAAAATAAAATAGAATTTATTTGAAAGTAAATTAGATATTTACTTGTAGAGATGAGCAGAGGCCTGGCCAATCCAAGCTGGCAAGCTTTGCGAGCCTCCAAACCCAGGCTGAGGCTCATAGAATTTATGTAAATCTGTCTAATTATGAAGTTTAATTCGAAAATTTGAGTGAGATTTTAAATAATTGCTTAATTTTAACTATATTTTGTATATTCATGTCTTTACTGAAGGCCAGGCCCAGGCTCATTGAGTTCCGATCCAGGCTCTTGATATTTACACAGGCCTCCTAAGCCCAGGTCAAGACCCGTGCGTTACGAACTTGTGCTCATTTCTACTATGAATTCAATTATTTCAAATCACAATTACTTGAATATAAAACTCTCAACAACTCAATAAATATTTAAGAACTTTTGAAATCAAATTTTTCAATAAAAAGGCATGCAATTCCAATTTCATTAATTTGTAATTTCTCTGACAAATAATAATAGATTTATAAAAACCATAAAAACTATTTGAAATGAATTCAAAAATTTTGTCTATAATTAATAATTTATAAATAACTTTTAATTTCTTATACGATCTCCCGATTTGTTGGCGGCTAGAGATGTGGCGAACTTCTTAGGGACCAAACATCGCGAATATATATTCACATTACAGGAAGGATTGGATGCTATTTCTGATGTTATTTATCATTTGGAGACATATGATGTGACAACAGTCAGAGCCAGTACTCCAATGTATTTGTTGTCGAGAAAAATCAAAGCAATGGGCGTTAAAATGGTATTGAGTGGTGAGGGTTCGGATGAGATATTCGGGGGTTATCTATACTTCCATAGCGCACCCGACGCACAGGCCTTTCATGAGGAAACAGTTAAAAGAGTGAAGAATTTGCACACATCTGACTGTTTGCGCGCTAATAAGTCAACCCTTGCCTGGGGTTTGGAAGCCAGAGTGCCATTCCTGGACATTAAGTTTCTGGACGAAGCCATGAATTTAGACCCGAGTTCTAAAATGTGTTCGGAGGAGAAAATTGAAAAATACATTTTAAGAAAGTATGAAATAATTAATTCAAATATTAATAAAACTTTAGAGAAAGTGAACTAAAGTTTCATTTAATCAAAACATATATATTCTGAATAAGTATTTTATAATCCATTTCAGAGCATTCGACACATCCCATGACCCGAGTCTTGAGCCCTATTTGCCTGATAAAATTCTTTGGCGACAAAAAGAACAATTTTCAGACGGCGTAGGCTATGGTTGGATCGATTCACTCAAAGACGAGGCGGAAAAGAAGATTTCGGACGAGGAGTTCGATAATAGAAGTATTCGTTGGCCGGAAGACACGCCACAGACTAAGGAAGCCTTTTGGTACAGACAAGAGTTTGAGAAGTGGTTCCCACAAAAGGCCTGTTGTGAAAGTGTGGTTCGTTGGATACCTAAAACTGATTGGGGCTGTGCTGCTGACCCGTCCGGTCGCGCACAGAATGTTCATAACGAGGCATATCGTAAGCAAAATGGAGTGAAGAACCATTAAAACCCAATCCAATGATTAGAATTAAAACCCTTTCAATTTTATATAAAATCTTTTTTCTTTAGCCTTTATTCAGGAGTACCCCCTTGGCATTTTCAAAACAATTTTTCATAATTCCCCCTCTATACCCCCTTGACTCGGCCGACCTTGGCGACCCTGTCTTTATTTCAATACATATTTTGCATTATTTACATAAAATGTAATTTTTTTTATAAAACATTATATTTTATTATTTGGAAATATTTATTTGATTTAATTATTTTAAGGGAAAACAGAAATCTTCCTATATCTGTGAAAATAAATTCCTATGCCTGTGCATCAGAAGTGACAAGGGTGAAAGCTTTTTAATAGTGAAAACTTTGGATGTTTACTATTCTGAACCAAAATCAGTAAAAAATATTTTCATTAAAAAAGAGTGTGTGTTCTAGATCATATAGAACCTATAATATTATCCTCGTCCTATTTAAAGCTACCCCTGATTTAGAATAGTAAAATCGTATCGGTATTCGAATTTCTTATTTATTTTAAGATTTTTTCAAATATTTACAGTATTCATAGGTTATATTTTATAAAATTTAGACAATTGAAAAATCTGTATAGATTTTATAAATTTTAATGTGCTTTGCTTTACAATAATAGCAAATTTTTAAAAGCTATTATTAATTTATAAATTATAATTAACACAGAAATTATATTTAATTAATTGAAAATAAGTGCTCATAAATTGTATGCTTTTCTAAAAACACGACTGATTGTCGAAATAAATTGATATTATTTTTAAAATAATATAATGATATAATTTCACTTTAGAATTAAAATCCATATCTATATTGTCTAATCTTTGCAGTCGTCCTTCCATTAGATCTGTGGCGCATAGGCTTATTAATAGTACCCCAACCGGTGTTAAACATATCGAAAGGTCTTTCTATAAAATTTCTGTTTATTTCATCCCTCATTGATGTGTGTCTGTCGTCAACAAAATCATATCGTCTTCTCTGGTCATCACTCTTATCGTGTGAATTGTCATAAGTTTGTGGTAAAACCCGCTTCTCATAGTGATAGCGAACACTTTTGGGTCTATTCCTAATTGTGCTAACAATTTCCTGATGTCTTATTTTCTTAAGCTTAACGTCTCTATCAATTTGATTGTTATTATAATTTTTATAATTATTGCTATTTTTATTACTTCTTATTCTAGTTTTAAAATCTGTTAATAGTTTTGGTTTATAACTATATTTGTCGTCTTCTTCTCCTTCTTCTCCCATATTTTCATATGTAATTCCGCTATTGCTATGAATTTCATAATTGCTGTTATAATTATTATTAACATTATTATAGTTGTCATTCCTTTTATATTTCATAAGTCTATCCCAAGGCTTAAACTTATGAAAATTCACTATAAATTTTGGTGAATTGTAATTATTATAATTGTCCTCATCTTTAATTGTATTACTATTATCGCTATCGGTGTCCTCCATATTAGTGAACCATTTTTGTTTGTCTTTTGGACTGGTATGTCCTACTCCTTCCACTCCTTCTTCAAAACTGTACTTTCGCTTATAATTATCGTTATCTTTATTGCCATCACTTCTATATTCTCCTATATTATCGTTGTTGTGATTAATATTCAAATTGTAGTTAATATTGTTTTTATTTCCATAATTATTCTCATTATTAAAGTCATTATTATTGTTATTATAGTTAAAATCAACATCTTTTTCGTTGTCATCCCATTTCTTAATCTCAATCATATCGTCTTTCAAATCGTAGTTTTTGCCGAAATTTCTTTTATTATATAAATCTTTTTTAACTTTTTTCGATTTAAGCTCTTCTCTGTCGGAATCTAATAATATATTTAAAAATAAAAATTTTAACTAAAATTCATTCAATTCATAAAATTACAATAAATACTACCAGTGTACTACCGTGGTTTTAAGAAACTCCCATTTGTTACTGGAAAGAAACTTCATTACAAAGTTTCATTTATCAAAAAAATGATCAATTTTAGTATTTACTGATATCAATAAAGAAAGTTTAAAGCATTAAAGATGAATAAGGATTTAGCAGGTTAATATGTTTAGAAATGAATAAATATATTTATTGAAAGTTGAAATACTAATTTCTAAACATCATAAATGCAAATTCATATTTCATTCATTTATGCTTTCATTATTTGACTCAATTTTATTCGAACATTACTTGAAATTAATTAATTTCAAGATCATTTTATTCTTAGATACTAGTGTGGGGGTGGCAGTAAGCTCAAGAAAGGCGCGGGAGTCACTTTGGTCTTGGTTTGACCTGATTCGGAAATCGGGATCAAAAGATATAGTGGTTTGTAAAATCTTGAAATGTGGCAGGGGTTTAGTGACTATAGGGTTCCTATAGGACCTAATATTCCTAAATAACATATAACATAAAAGATTCTTTGATTTTATCCATCATCCATCTCCACTTGGTCTCATATTTTTAAGATGAACCGTTTAGAAGTTACGGCGGGAAAGTGACCAGTGGCCACTTCGGTAAATTAATGGTCAGTTGGGTCATTGGTCATAATTGTATATTGACCTACTTCATATAATGTAATAGTATACCAACTTTGATCAAAATCGGTTAGGAGATTCCGTCACAATGACCAATTTTGTGTTTGACATATTGTCACATAGCATTTTTGCCCCTGGAAGATTTTAATTATTTTTATTATTTTTCCTGTGCCTGATAATGGCCCTAGTATATGCTCAAGAAGTTTGGACAATATAAGTAGTGTCTTGAAATTCTGAGAGATGATTTCTGATTTGAGTTGCTAGGGGAAAGCGAGTTTCCAGGGTTCTACAGGGGATGCTGAAGGTTGAGCAAAGTCATAGTATTTTTCCCTTAATGTACATGCGATTATCTGTCCAATGAGCCCTATTTCATCTCTCTACTATCAGGGGTGGAGGAGCTATGAATTGTAGAAAAAATATCGATTTTTGCCCCTTTTGACCCTGAAGCTTTAGCCAATCCCATGACCCTATTCTACTTTTTTATGTTCTACATGAATCCGATGAAAAAGTGAGCGAACATAAGAGTTAGGTTCACTCATTGAGTGATTTCCGGAGCTTACTGCCAATTAGATATAAATTCAAGTGTGAGTTCTTTAAGGCTGCGATAGTAAATATTAAAGTTGGTTGTACTTTGAGATATCTTATGGAGCAAAATACATTTAAAAATGCAGTATTTATCAAGGATAATTAACGGGTGTTCAGATATTCTTGCAACTAATCGGCATAAAATATATTCAAAATGTTCAAGATGCTGCCAAACTGGTTTTACCTATATTAAATTGTCTTGGTCATCATTTAATAGTAAAATAAGAGCTGATTCGATCGAATATACAGTTCGGCCATTCAAATATTGTTTAAAATTTTTTGAAACAAATATTTAATTTGATTAATTGAAAGGACTCAACCACAAGCTGTTGGTATAATATCTCAGCAATATTTTTAATATCGATTGAACTGAGCATTAGTGCTAGAAATATACAAGCAGTTTGTGGTCAACTGCCTTGTGATCAAAAAGTTTAATACTTTTAATTAAATCAAATGTTATCACAAATACGAGGTTTTTAACTCATATCATATTTACTAATAGATACTAGGCCATGACTTAGCCTCTTAAATTAGAATTTTTTTTAATCAATTTATAAAAATAAGTCAAATGACCAATCTTGTTTACTGTATCCTTTATTCTTCACATCTACTAAATATTAAATTCAATAAATTATAAAAATAATCTATGTTGTGATTAATTTAAAGATAAGTAAAAATTTAATTTGTTTAAAAGACAAATTTTAATATGGAAATCTAATTGGTAATTTGATATATTTATTCAAAATTCTGTTTAATAACTTACTTTAATACAGGATATTTGCGATTATAAACAATAAATAATTAATTTAAAATAAGTATTGTATTTTTCAGCACAATTTATTGATCATGGTGAATTATTTAGTAAATTTACATTCGTTTAGTGTTAAAAAAATTTGTTCTGAAATTTAATAATTAAATGAAATCATTTGTTAAGATATTAAACAAAATTTTCATTTGTAATTGAACTCAAAACTAATTAGTCATTACAACAAATTACATGAAAGACTGATTACCTGAATCCCAGTGAAGATTTTTCTCATAACCAAATTCTCTGTTACGAAAATAATGAACTTCTTTCGAAAAACTCTTGTCTTTATTCTTATAATTATTATCAAAAGAATTGTCTCTTTCTTTAACGTAATCATAGTTTTGGTCACTCGTAAGCAAATCATTGCTTTTATTACTAAAATTTTCAACAAATTCAACAATGGTTTCATTTTTTATTCTATCATTAATTTTCTCATCTTTTGTCGAAATTTCAAAATTTTCATTCCGTTTTCCTTCAATTAATGTTAAGATAATTGACAGTAAAATGATTTTCACTTTCAAATACATATTTGTTTGAAAAAATAGAAATTCTTATAACTTTAACACAACTTTTGACAGCAGTAGTCGAATAAAACTTTTGTCTAAACACACAAAAAATGCTAATTTTCTTGAATACAAAAAAAATTAGTTCAAGATTTTAGTGATGTTTTTTAGCCTAACATTGAAAGTGGAAATCAATTGATTCACAACAGTTGAAGACAAACAAACACAACAACAAAAACTTATGGATTTAGATATTCAGACAAAACAAGAATTCAGAAATTATTAGGTCTGAACTCAAACAATACAACTAAACAATCGGTTTTTTCATTCAACTATATTATCAAATATTTATTTTGATGTCACACTTGTCTGAAGTGAATGGAAAACTATTAAAGATTTATTTGTGACAATAAATCTCTTTTGCATTGCATTTATCGACAATTTTGATCTAAACCTAATTTAATTGTTAAACAAATTCTGTGTTTAATATAATTCTGTCTCATATATCAAAACATTGGACGCTTTTTAAACTTTTGAAATATTTAAAAAAGACCACACAATGAATAAAAGGATTCGGTATTTCAAGTCTAGTTCTTAACAATTGATAACTAGTTTTGTTAATAACTCATAAACTTTTTTTTCTCGTTTGACTTAACTCGTAATTTTATTGCACAAGAGCTACAAGAGCTTGCAATTTGCTTTCTATAATACTGTGTGCTCTCACTCTTTGATGAGAGAAAAGAAAGTTATAATTATTTTTTTCGTGAAATTAATGAAATATTAAATTCTAACATAAAAATTATAATTATATCTTATTTAATACTCTTTTGTAGTGAATTGAAAACAAGAAGTCGTTTCGTTAGTTTAGTTTAGTTTACTTTATTTTTCATTCGCTTGACTACAAGTCACGAGTTTCGGCCTTAAAATCTATTTAGACCTTTTTGTTCGCACAAGAATTGCTGTAACAGCACCTTTTGATTGCATATACACTCGGGTTCATTTTAAAAGCACTATTATAGACAGCTATGCTTTATATTTTTTTAAAGAAATAATCATATATTTTAATAATGGATTCCTAAACATACAGTTAACCCATTGACTCATCTAATTATTATCCATATCTATAAAAGTTATCTGGTCATATAGAACATGATAAATTCATTAACTGCTATTATAAACTCTTTTCTCTTATAATTTTGAACGAATGTTGGACGCAATAAAATAAATCATGTCTTTTGCACAGAGGGTTCTTCTCAAAAATACGCGAAAATACAATAAAAATTTTGAAATTTTGAGTTTTTTAAAATTTTTCCGAGGATATTTTGTTAGTACTTTATCTTCCTATTCATATGCAAATGTCAGACAGTTATATAAATTATGTAAAGGTGTCTAAAGGTGCACACATTTTAATATCCACAATTAATAATTATAACTTGCTATGAGATTAAGTATAAAAAATAATGTAGTAAATATCATTTTTATTTTTTAAACAAACAATTGTATATTAAAATAAAAACTTATAAATTTAATAAACAATAATTTTAAGCAAGGATAGCAAAGGTAGTGGTGTCAAAATACCTCGTTGAATTTTTTGAGCTAACGACAATATTTTATTTTTACCTTACTCCCTTTTTGATTTTCTATTATAAATGAGGTATATAAATGATTATTATACCACCTTTGAGTTATTTAAACCCCGTATACCTTTTCTGTATGGGCCGAGCTTTGATACCTCTATTTTTAAGCCACTACTCAACTAATGTACGGAATCAAATATTGTGATCAATTTTCATAAATCAGTATTATTACAGCCTTGGTAATTTTTTAGCAAAGCTGAAGTAGTTGTCATTTATTTTTTCCCTGTTTATATTAGAAGTGTTCTGCGAATCGCCGAAATGAGTTTTCCTTCACTACATATTCTTTTATGAACTGTTTTTAATTATTATTTCTTGTAGTTTAAAGTTTTAAACTTAAATATTTTAAAATTCAATCAACTCATGTTAAATTCGTTAAATTCAGTATAAAATAACCTAAATTTCTTGTAAAATACTTTTTCCAAAATGAATTTTTTAATTAGTAATTAAAAGTCTCTATTGTTTTACTTTCGCTGAAAAGTATAATTATTATTCATTTATTGATTAGAAATTATAAAATATTGTCTAAATTTTCATTGAAAATGCATTATTGGAAATATATTCGGAATAAATGTATTCTATTAGAGCATAATTAACATTTTTGCCATTTATTAATTCAATTACATGTTTGATCAAAAGATTAAATGAGTTTTAATATACTTATAGTTCATTTCATAATAGATTATTGTATAAAATCTAATTCACTTTTCAGATTCTTTTTGCACGCTTTGCACGACTTTAGAGTCTATTCTTTTGATAAATTACTTCTCTTTTATTTTATGAATAGTATAGAAATCAATGTTTCGCTTGATTTAAGGAGTTTTATAAATCTTGTTTTTTGATAACAATTTTGAAAATATTGTGAATTTATACTAATGATGAGCTAGCATAATTGAACTGCACGATAACTCCAAAACAACTGTAGAGGATATTTCAAATTATATTTTAATAATTAAAAGTGCACATATTTTAATATGCTCTTTGAAATTGATTCAAATAAATTTTTTAATAATATTAGCAGTATATGTTTTAAATTTTATTTCCACTGCATTTGAAGATAATTTTTGAACGAAAACACTTCTAACTCTTTAATTGATAAAATTTAAAATTGGTAAGAGATTAGGGATGGGCAAAGACCAGAGAGTCATGGGTGGTATGGGGTACTGATAAGATCCAAAAAGACACTTGGTATAGGGTGTAACAATTCAACCCCCCTGACTTTCCGCGACGAAGCCAAATTTTTACCTCCGCTTTCGAAGAAAAGGAGTATATAAATTCGTTTCCACACTCCTCCTCCACCGCCCAGCCCACCCACCCACATATTCTTTAATATTAAAAATATGATTACCGCCCAGTTCACCCATCCCACCAACCCACATCTTCTTATACCGGAATCTATTACAAATCAATGGTATGAGATTCTCCAATGCAATGGAAATCTGTAACAAATCTATGGAATGAGAACCTTCATTGTATATTGTGCATTTCTTATGTGATGAAGCATATTATAATCTTCTGGGGTGGGAACTCTTGATAATAGAATGAGATAAGAGCATCGAATGCATGGAAGTCTATTACAAATCCACGGGATGGGAACCTCCAATGTATGAGAATCTATTACAAATCAATGGGATGAGAACTTCCTGTGCAATGGGAATCTATTTTAAATCTATAGGATGGGAACTTTCAAAGTATGGGAATCTATTACAAATCCATGGGATGGGAACCTCCAATGTATGAGAATCTATTACAAATCAATGGGATGGGAACTTCCTGTGCAATGGGAATCTATTTCAAATCTATAGGATGGGAACTTTCAAAGTATGGGAATCTATTACAAATTTATGGGATGAGAGCCTCCAGTTCAATGGGAATCCATTACAAAACCATCTGATGAAAGCTTCCAGTGCAATGTAATTCTATTACAAATCTAGAGTATGAGAGCCTAAGACACATGTAATTTATTGGGAAAGCAGAGTTATGTATATTAATGGTCCATTCTTGTTTTTATTTATACCTTACTCTCTCCTGTGCATCCTGTTTCATAATTTGAAGTTTTTTATACTCCTCCCCCTGACTTTTTAAGAATTTTTTTCAAAATGGCCCTACCAAAACCCCTGACTCGGCCCACCTTGGCTACTTCTTGCCTATTGTTATAAATGATTCAGATTAGTTAAGTTTTTATATTTATTTGTTATAATTAAAGCGTAGGGATTATAAGGGATAATAAGGGATTATAATTTTGTATTATTGTATGAGCTCCTCGTCAATAATAAAAATGTGAACGAGAGTTAAATCAAATGATTTAGAAATTTACACAGATTTACAAATTTACAGTTCGACATATTTATAATCATTCTTTGACAAAAAATAAAATTAGTATTGTAATTCCCTTAATTTGAAAAATAGACTCATTTTTGTCAGCAATAATAGTTTGCAAAGTATATAATAATTCAATTATTAAGAAATTTGCATACATTTTGACATATTTATAAACAAACTTTGACAAAAAATAACAATAGTAATATTAAAAGTACAAAAAAATTAATTAGTTTGCAAATTATATAATAATTTTGATTTCATAAAGATTTTAATTTTAAATCAAAGCAAATTCTCTAAATTACATGATGTTTATTATAAATATGTCGAACTGTGTATAATTTTCTAAATCATTATATTTAACTCTCGTTCACATTTTCATTATTGACGATGAGCTCATGCAATAATACAAAATTAAAATCCCTTATTTTTCTATGCTTTAGTTATAATGTTTTGGATTAAACATTGTATTTATGTTAAATTTTAAAATGTCCAAACGGCGAAGATTTAAATTATTTATCTGGCTAAAACAAAATTTATTTTAAAAACTCATAAGCTTTAATTTTCAAAATATTCATTTATTTGAAATGACCATCTTATTTTTAGAACTGTACCAAGATCTTATCTCCCATTTTTACACTAAGTAGGGAAGTATTTGAAATAATAACTAACTAGCACAAAATGACCAAGTGCCTTCGATTAAGCATCAAATTCTATTTGTAAATTGAACAAATTATCTGCGTATGGGGTGTTTCAGGGGGTTGTTAGGAGGTGTAAGCTTTAGAAAAATTATCACTAAATGTCATTCTATAGCTAAACCAATTGATCAAATGGAACAATAGGTATATATTTGTAAAGCTATACCAAAGTCGAATCAAATCCTATACTAAT
>JAQFXN010000912.1:0-17802 GCA_034693365.1 Liacarus xylariae
TATTACTGATCAATATATGGACAATGCAGTAAAGGCGTTCCTCCATGGATAAAAATAAAAAATCGTAGGTTTATATTTAAAAATAATGAATGTTTAATAATTTAATAATTACTATCCAAGCGCTAAACAAATCGCACTTGAAATCAGATTAACTTTTACATCAAAATTCACAATTTAATACAGGTCTCACTGTATAAAAAAAACTTTACTAATCACTGATTAATAATCTTATCAAAGAATAAAAATGAATTTGAAATTAATTTCGCTTGAGTAATGTTCGATTATAGTTGAATCAAAGAATGAAAGAGTTAATGGGTGAAATATGAAATGGCAGTTATGATGTCTTGAAAATAATATATGTGAACATTTCACATATATTATATCACAATATTTTATATGTGAACAAAATAATGATTTTTATTCATTTCTAAACCTATTAAACTGTAAACTCTTTATTCATGTTTAATGCTTTAAACTTTATTTACTGATATCAATAAATTCTAATAAATTGGGACTTATAATCAACCTTTCAATTATCATTATATTAGAAAACTAATTAATCTTTTTTTTAAAGAATGAAGATTGAATTCCAACTTAATATCTATTTAAGTTTTAATAATATTTATTTTATACTACTTCAAGTAATTGAATTGTATATTTTTTTATGAAGTATATTATTAAGTTTATGAAACAATGTTTGAAACTAATCTATTTAAAAAAGTATAATTGCAAAAAATTAGAATTATTTTAAAAATTCGTTTATTTTGCAGTCAATTAATATCAACATTGTTACAAGACTACTTTAGAAACTTTTGAAAGAATAAATTTATAAATTATACATGTTTAAAAATAAGTAAAAAAAATAAAGTTATAATGTTTAAAAACATTGAAAAGTAATTTTATCTGGAATAGGGAAATAAAGGGAACAAATTTGTAATTATTAGCGTCTAAAACCACCACGATGATGGTGACGATTGTGGTGGTGGTGGTGGCGGCGATGTCCAAAGCCACCTCCAAATCCTCCTTTTATATAAAAATAAAAATAGTTTAATACTCTAAAATTATTCATATAAAGAAAATTTCATACTAACCCTGATCACCGAATCCATCGCCAAAATCACCACCGCTTCCACCGCCAAATCCTGGATTACCTATAGGTTAAACAAATTATTCGTAGTTTAATTCAAATTTACGTAGACTAGAATATTTTCCAACATTTAAATATTAATTAACTAACCAAACCCTCCACCAAATAGTTGAGGATTAGCATGAACAATCACTGACAGAGTAAATACAAAGAGCAAACATAATAAAATTTTTGAATTCATTTTTTAATTAATAAAAAATCAAAAGATCTATTATTTGCTTAAATTAGATTAATGTTGAAATTTTTAAAATTTAAATATGATTAATATGAAAGTTTTGCCGCGGTTATTTATAGTCGAAATATTGAAGGACAATCTCAACATTTTCACTGTCTAATCAATATGGATTAAGTAAATAGTCGCCAAGATAATAAGGAATAGCAGGGATGCTGAATTATCATTATAAAGAAAATTTTCCAAAATGTTAATCAAATCTTAATTCTGAACTAGATAATAAAAACTTTTAATTTATTTAAAAAATTTCTGAAAAACTTATTATTATTAACTATTAGTATAACAAAAAATGAGCTCAATTTTTTAATATTAAAATTTCAAAAAATTTATTTTGTCCAACATATTAGCATAATCTTTCTTTGAGAAGTGAGTTAAACTTTATTCAAGCTAAAATATTTAAATATTCTTTTCTAAAAGTAATAATTTTTTTTATTCTAACATTTCATTAAATGTTGACAAATTATCTAGAATTTATTAATTACTAAGTTCAGCATCCCTGTGGCAAAATTGCATTATTTATCAAGTTTGTAAATACTATTAAGGATTTCGATATTTTATCTTATCAATTGTAATATAAGAATTTAACATACTATATAGTGTGTCCAGTTAATTGTGTTGGTCAATATTTATTAATGTAGTATTTAGTCAGAAAAATGTAAAACTCTCCTACTGCTGGCAACTTATGTTTTATATATGCCTAAAATTATATAATCATTCAACTTATAAAAAATTACGAATTTTAATTTTCAATTTCAAAATTATAATAAATAAATATAAAAAAGGTTTGAAACACTGAAGCAAGTTCATTTTAGTAGTCGTTGAAAGATTTTTAGAAAATGTATTCTGAATTTTACTTGATTAATTAATAAAAATTTAATAATAGATCATCACTTATTAATTTTTTTTCTATATTAGAAAAACTCATTAAACGAATTATTTTAATTTAATAATTAAATAATTTAATTTTTTAAGCATCTAATGTTATGGAACAATATATTTATCATTGAAAACTGTAAAATATCCTTTATTAATATTACACTAATATTAAGAATATATTTTTTTCATTTTGCTAAATTATTGAAAATCTTATCAATATTATATCAAACAATGTTGACCATGTTTCCATTAGTCAATATTTATATAGTAAAGAATAAGCATATTGATAAGCTCAGTGCAGAAAGGTCGGTTTGCAAATAACTCCACAGTGAAAGGTTTTATAAAATTTCTCTTCAAATACAAAAAAAATCTGTATTTTTCACCTATTTATAAAATTAACAATTAATAATAAATTATTTTCTTTATTTACAGTAAATTATATTTTCAACAGAACATACTGAAAGGGAAGCAAATTAGCAGAGTTAAGCCTGCCTAACATGGGAGGCAGTTTTTATTGGCAAAACTGAATATGCTATAAAATCAGGGAATCTAGGCAGATTTGGGGAATCAGAAGAACAAGAAGTCTATGATGAATAACATTACAGGGGATTTATTAATAAACAACTCTTTGGCCGCATTCTGTGTTTTTGATTTCAGTTATTTTTGAATAAGAAAAGGATAGGTGAGGAGAGGCAGAGATAGGAGCAGCATTACGTCGGCAGCAGTTTACTGCCAGAATCCTGGGTTTTTTTAAATTTTATTTTCGTGTGAATAATGTTTAGGTAAGGCTTAATTGAGTCAACCATCAGAAACGGTTAGCCGATATCGAAGCCATATTCTTCCTAGGTGATTTCATGTGGACAATTACCAACCGAAAATCCAACGCCAGTATAAACATCAGCATCAATAAATTTAAAATGGGGTATTAAAATAAAATTCAGAAATTGTCCACGCTGATCTCTGATCACATGTCAGCTACGGAAACACCCGATAATAATCAGAAACAATGCGCAATATGTCCAGACTAATAATAGCAAGTCTTGACTTGTGTCCATCGTGTTCTCCGGCCAGAAACTGCTGCCGAAAATTGCAAAACTACTCATTAGAATCAGTTCCAGAGCTCACCACTGATTGTGGTATAAGGAAAGTACACCAGAAAAATACTGTAATTCAAACGATATTAGAAAAAACTTTTCAAATTGTTGAAACTCCATAGAAGACAATGGCAGACATATATTAAGTGGTTTTTGTGTTAATATCTTTTGAACCATACTATTCGTGTGCTGTACTATATCTATACCACACTCAGGGGTGAGCGCAGGATCCGATTCTAATTAGTGTAGTTCCAATGTTCGTGAGCCGATTCTGGCCAGACTACACAGTGTCCAGAGATCAAGACTTGTTTTTTGTTCTCCAGACACTGTAGCGCACTTTTCTGATGGTTATCAGGGTTTTCCATAGCCATGACCAGAGGTCAGAGCGGACTACTTCAGGAATTATTTTAATATAACATTTAAATGCTTTTTAAATGCCGACCATTGTTACTGATGTTGGGTTTTGGGTTAATTGTCTGCGTATATTAACTTCGGTAGAATATCACTTCGGGTCCCTTAACTGATAATTAATAATAAATAATTGTATTTGGAATCCAACTGTTTTTGTTCGGTTTGAGAGTTCTTTATTAATAAATTCCTTGTTATGTTATTCATTATTGAATTGTTTTTTTCCTGAATCCTCGAAATTAGCACAAATTGATCTATCATGATTTTAAAAGTGGATATGGTTTTGCCCATTAAGAGTGTGGCTTGGCCATTACCGACGGGATCTAATCGGCGCTGAAGAATGAATAGTATATTAATTCGACTTACGCTAGATTTGCAAATATATGCCTAGTATTTCATTTGATCTCTTGGTGTAGCTATAAAATGAGATTTAATGATGATTTTTCAAATGTTTTCACCCCTCAAAAACCTCCTGAAACACCCCATTGGCAACTTATTTTTTCAGATTTTACATAAAATTTGACGCATTATCTGATAGTAATAGTCATCTTCTGATACATAACTTCCATTTCAAACACATCCCTATTTAGTGAATTTTCATGATATCTAACAAATGAACAAAACAACAAGGGTCCTAAAACAAAAAGAATTTATTATTTTTTATAAATAAATAGAAAAATTTATTTATAATTTATGAACAAAATAATATCCGGTTTTTGTTTGCACAGTTTTAAACGAGGGATGACCGATACCCCCCCCCCCCCCGGGACGCCCACGAGATAACCTTCCCTTGTTGTGATTTTAAGCAACAGCGCCGAAAGCGCTGTTATTGAACAATATTCTGTGAAATTGTGTCTAAATTCTTGAATAATAACAGATCTTTCAGAATTGGTCTAAATTTTGTTAGAGTACATCATTTTTAATTAAATTCTGCAAGAATTTAACTGTTGAAAAATACCCCCACCTTATACACCCCTGTGATTTTGAGTCACTTATCAGTTCCCTATGCCCCCTTTTACTTTTCAGTCATTGCCCATCCCTAGTAATATCTATTAAATAATGATAACACTATTATTCATCAATATTTTAGAATGCATATCGAATAAAAGAACCAGGATATAATCACAAACTTTAATTGATTTCAACTTAAAGTTCAATTAATTTAAATCTCATCTAATGTAAAATGTCAACTTGCTTAATTGAAACTCACTAAAGGCGCTTTAAGAGCAACGGATGTTACTGTTCTTTAAGAACGACAATCGAATTTTATATTAATTACTTTCTCACACCTATTCTCTACATTTGTTAAACACATATTTTTATTTGACTCCACAAATGCTGTAAAAATTTAACACAAAGTATTTGAACACATTTTATTGAAGAGTTAAATAAGCAATTATTCTCGAATGTAAAATATGTCTGAATTAGTGTGAAATATATTTGGACTGGAATGTGATTCAATCCTGTTGTAAATAATATATTTTCGCTAGAAGTGTAGATATTGGCCAGTAAAACAGCCTGCTTGAGATATCTCCGTAAGGGAGTAGTTAAAGCCACTCTTTTTTTGATGTAAACAAACTGGTGTTAAATTCAGAACCAATTTGAAAAAGTTTTGAAACGAGATCTGATAACCCTTTGATAACCCTATTGTTAAAAAATTCAAACCACATTTCCTTATCATTTCTATTAATTGAGTATTTCTTCTGTTTATTTTATTTATATACATTGCAACTATTTCAATTTTTTGAATTTATTTGCAATAAAATTAAAGTGATATCAGATCTCGTTTCAAAATTTTTTCTAATAGTTTAGTCTAATTAGTTCCTGAATTTAACACCAGTTTGTTTACATCAAAAAAGAGTGGCTTTAGATACTACCAAATTCAAATGAAAGTACTCTATGATCCTGGTCAGAAATTTTTCAATTACTTATCAAAGTTAATTAAAATTTTAGCAATTAATTCTATTAATATTTACAACAATATGGACTTCATTAGACATATCAACCAATATAGGAATAAATTAAAAAGTTTATATATTTAAAAATAATATATATTCAATAATTTACTAATAATAGTACAGTGTTTAAAATATTTTTGTAATTGAAAAAATACTAATATTCAACCTTGCTATTATCATTGTATTCAAATAAACCAATTAATATTTTTTTTAAAAATGCAGATTGAGTTCCACCTTGATATTTCTGTTTGAGTTTCTTCAATACTACTTCGAGTAATTCAATTGTATATTTATTTTAATGAATACTATGAAGCTTATTGAACATTATTTGAAACTAATCTATTTAAAAAAAAGTATAATTGCAACAAATTAGATTTATTTTAAAAATTTGTTTATTTTGCAGTCAATTAATGTAAATATTATTATAAGATTACTTTAGACACTGTTGCCAGAACCAATTTATAATTCATACATGTTTAAATGTGTAATTATAAATATAAAATAATAAAGTTATGATTTTTAAAAACATTGAAAAGTCATTTTATCTGGACAAAATAAAGGGAAAAACATTGCTAATTATTAGCGTCCAAAACCACCACGGCGATGATTCTGGTGGTGGTGACGCTGATTTCCAAAGCCACCTCCAAATCCTCCTTTTTATAAATAAATAAAAATAGTTTATTATAACATTCATATAAAGAAAAATTCATACTAACCCTGATTACCGAATCCACCGCCATAACCTTGATTACCGAATCCGCCTTGATATCCACCGCCGTAACCTTGATTACCTATAGATAAAATAGATTATTCATAGTTTATTTCTAATTTAGATAGACAAGAATATTTTCCAAAAGTAAAATAATAATTATCTAACCAAAACCTCCACCAAATTGGGGATTAGCATGGACAATCACTGCCACAGTAAATACAATGAGCAAACAGAATACAATTTTTGAATTCATTCTTTAATTATTTGAAAATTAAAAATATATTGTATGGCCTAATGTAACTTAATGTTAGAATTTATTAAATTTAAATGATTAATATGAAAATTTTGCCACGGTTATTTATAGTCGAAATATTCAAGGACAATCTCAACTTTTTCACTGTCTAATCAATATGGACATAGTAAATAGTCGCCAAGATGATAAGGAATAGCAGGCATGCTGAATGAAAAATTTCATTAATAAGAAAAAATTTCCAAATAGTGTCTATAAAATCTTAATTTAAAGCAAGATAATAGGATGTTTTAATTTATTTAAAAAATTTGTGAAAAACTCATTTTTATTCAGATAATAGTATAACAAAAAAATAAGTTCAATTTTTTCATATTAAGATTTTAAATAATTAATATTGTGCAATATTTTAGGATAATCTTGTTTTGAGAAGTGAGTTAAACTCTATACAAGCTAAAATATTTGAAAACTCTTTTCGAAAAGTAATAATAGTTTTTATTCTAAAATTGTATTAAATGCTTAGTAATTATCTAGATATTCTCACTTTCTAAGTTCTGCATCCCTGTGGCCAAATTATATTATTTATCAAGTTGGTCAATACTTTTAGGTATTTCCATATTTTATCTTAACAAGTGTAATATAATAATTTAAAATATTGTGTATACAGTTAATTGTGTTGGTCAATATTTATTAATGTAATATTTAGTCAGATAAATGTAAAACCTTCCCACTGTTAGCATGTTATATTTGTTCTATGTTTAACACAAATTGAATTAAGTTATCATCAAACTTTATTTGCTATAAAATATTACCAATTTTAGTTTTTCAATTTCATAATTACAATAAATAAATATAAAAAGAATAAAAGTTTGAAGAAGATTCCTTTTAGTAGTTGTTGAAAATTTTTTTTAGAAAAATGTATTCTGAATTTTACTTGATTACTTCATAAAAATTTAATAATATATTAACACTTATTATTTTTTGCTGTTTTAGACAGGCTCATTATAGGAAATATAATTATGTATTGCCACTTCAAATTTTTGAGATCACGTTTTCCTGTTTGAACTATACTAGACTGGGGGACAATATTTACTTAAATAGACGTGAAAACCACAAACTGATGCTTCATTATTAAGTGACTATAAATTGTTGGCTAAAGATAAAAATATTTAAGCAAATAATCAATTCATCCAAAAAAAATTAGTTCCTGATAATTTAATTTTCTTAAGCAAATAATGTTTTCGAATAAGGGGATATTCAAATAGTACGTACGCAAAAATTAGCAAAATTTTGGACCCCCTCCCCACACGTAGGCATTCTATAAGTACGTACACTAAGGCTTGACCCCCTCCACCGGTGAAAATTTGTGAAATGAATGAAAATTTGTTCAAATTCGACACAGTTTGAATATAGGCCTCAACGAATGCCATGTAATTCGGTTTATCTTATTGCCATTAAAACAATTACTGCAAATTTAAATAAAGCGACAAAATAAACGAAACTTTATTATATTTTTAAATTATACTTTAGATTTAAGATTATAATACATAAGTTTATCAAATTTTATAAATTCCAAACTTAAATCTTTTTATCAGTTTATTTTGCATATTCAATGAGTACGTACAGTCGCATTGACTCCCCTCCTTAAAAATCGTACGCACTCATACGCTTTCTCTTGACCCTCTCCCCTAACTTCTGCGTACCTACTATTTGAATGTCCCCTAATATATTAATTATTGAAAGCTATTAAATATTCTTTATTAATTTTGCACTAATACATCATATATATTTTTTTCATTTTGATAAATTATTGTATTTCTAATCATTATTATTTAAAAACAATGTTGACCTTGTTACCAACATTCAACATTTATTTAGTAAAACATAGCATATAATCAGATAACTAGTTGTGTAAAATAATTAGGTAATACTGAATGGGCAGTACAGTAAAACATACTGAATGACAGAATTAAGTGTCTTCAATTTTATTTTATATTTTATCATTTTTAAAAAAACACTGAATGCTGTTACTGACTTCTGCTAACTAAATTCTGCCTAACCTATCCTTTTCTTTTTAAAAAATTACTGAATTCAAAAACACTGAATTCTGCCAAAGAATTCCTTATTAATAAATTCCTGTAATGTTATTTTTTCATAGACTTGTTTTCCCTGATTCCTTGAATCTGCCAAAATTGCGTGATTTTATAAGCAAATTCAGTTCTGCCCATTCAGGGCCTCCTGCTCCTATTTTAGGCAGATCAGAATCTGCAAATTTGCTGCCCATTTAATATGTTCTGTCGGCTGCTGTGCTGCCCATTCAGTGTTACCCAAAATAGTTATCTATTATGAAGTAGATATGAACATGTGTAAAAATCTACGATTGATGATATATTTTATAAAACTCATTTGTCTTGTATTTATGATTATAACATGGTAGTTAAAGTGGGCTAAGTCAAGGAGTATAGGTGGGGTATTTTGAATAAATATTCTCAAAAAAAGTCAAATTTTCTCAAAAAAGTCAAATTTTCTCAAACTCCCAAACAAGAGATTTATTTAGGTTATACTACCGGTTGGCTACCCCTGTATTAAAATTCTAATTGCGAGAAAAGAGCGATAACAATACTTGTGAATTATCAAATCAATTGTCAATTAAACAATCGATATTAGTCTTGTAAACATAGGACAGAAATTAGTATTTTAGTCAATGAAAATCTGTTACAATAGAGTGCATACGTGATGTCTAAGGCATTTGACGTCATAGCCTTTGGTAGAGCTGGTTCTGACGAGAGAACCTGGTCTACTGAAGTTACAAATTAAATATTTACCTAATCATAAAAGGCTTAACCACTTTTAGCCGGTTTAGAATAGAGTATATGATTATAGAAATAAAACTAAATTCTTTTGACTTCAATCAAACACAAATGTAAATCTCTTTATTCAGCAAATAAGACATCAAAACATTTATGACAATGAAATATATTCAGACAAATTGATTAAATAAAAGAGATGATAAGTTGAATTATAGGCAAAACTCGTTAAATAAATACAATTTAGTAAAAAATAAAATATCAGAACAATTGAAATAAATAAGGTTAGGATGAAATGTACTAAAACTAATCAGTTGTTGTGATTCGGGTCACAATACGAGATCCTTAGTCCACATCTGCGGTCACTTTTTGCCAAACTCTACAGACGATTCCTGGATGTTCTCCGAAAATGTCTCGGCTCTAAATCCATCTCCACCTCCACCATGGTGATGACCATGATGATGGTGACCGCTAAAGCCTGGTCGAAAGCCGTGATGATGGCCATGGTGTTGTTGGTGGCCGAAACCTGGGCAAAATAAATAACAGCATTAAAAATATGTTTAATTAAATAATTTGACTAGTTTATTTTGTAATTAATGCTAACCAAATTGAGCATTGCCCACATTGACCATCTGGACGAGAGTAAAGGCTAACACAATACAAATCAACGACAGATTGGATTTCATTTTTAGCTCAATTAGAAATTAATTTAATTTTAGGCAAAAAACAGTTCACAATTATTCTCGAATAAGAGAGAATAAACTGCAATATTTAACAAAAATACTGAATTAATTTTTGTGTTAAATGTGTAAAAAGTTTCAAAATGTTTAGCCTATTTATACTTAAGAATTGTGCTATACTTTGGTACAGAAAGATATCATAAGGTTTTTATTTAGCTTTGACTTTAAACCCTTTGATTGTAAATATTTGGAAAAACCTGTTGGTCTCAGGTCAGGTGCGTCTGGATGTCATTGGAATTTTTTTCTGGCCATACATTAGTCATTAAATTCAATATCGTTTAGTATTGCAATCATTTATGGATTAAATAATTTACCAAATTGTCTCTCTATTGACGTTCATTTGCTTAAACCCTATTAACTGGTTAAGTATAATATTAGTGAAATACACTAAAGTATTTTCTAATTCCTTACCAGCATTTACTTTTTACTAGATTAGATTATAAGATAAATGTTTTACATAAAAATTCTAATTGTTTTAAAATTTATTTATAATTTATTTTCTCCTCTTTTATATGTATTCTACAGTATTATCTCTAAAACTTGACATTTTCTATATTTTTCTAACAAAACCACTAATTGTTTTAATACAAAGTTGAATAAATAGATTGCAATTAAAAGTGTTTAGTTTTATATTTAAAAAATATATTCTTGCTATCTAATCATTTAGGCATACAATTAACATTTTTACATTATGGTAACAAAAAACATTATAAAACTAGCAAGTAAGTATAGCTGGAATTCCTTGTGTTAATTGCATACAGTAAAGTAAATTGTCAGAATATTAAAATTTGCTATATTAGCTCATCATATTTAAATAAAGGGCGTTTGCAATATCATGTCATCTAAAATATGTACGAAAGCTGTGGTCATAACCATATCAATTGAGGTAGTTAAAAACTAGGATTTTATGAAATAAAGAAATCAGCTTGAAGAAGATATTAACCAAAACAGGAAAGACAGCAAACCTGCCATTTCAGCAAACCTGCCATTTCAGCAAACCTGCCATGCCACCTCATTAATTTGAGTGTTTTTAATTGAAAGATTATAATTATAATTAGCATTAATATGCTTTATAGGGTAAAGAAAAATCAGTGTGTGAAATTTCCCTGCATCAAATATCTCATGCAATATGGCTTTCTTATTGAGATATCTCTGATTAATAATCAATTGAAATGATTATTCATAAATTCAATTATTAGACTTACAGTCAGGAGTAAAATAATTAGTTTGAGATTTCAAAATTTTATTTAGAAAATAGTGTTTAAGGATTAAAATTAATAATTTATTACTAACAATATATATTTGTGATAGATATTTAAGGGTTTTCTGACCTATGCCCGCCCAATTTAACTTGAGCATAAATCTAATAATTATAAATATAATACAAGACTAAAAAAATACATGAATTGCAATAAATGTATGAAATGTAGGCGTCGCCTATGGAAGGGATATTCAATTGTGGATGTTCCCTGAGTTTGAAAATTAAACAACACATCGGATATATCTTAATAGTTCACAGGAATGGAGACAGAGGGTTAGAGTCCGGAATAACCCTCTAAGATTTTAGACATGCTTACAAGGAACAATATTTCTAAGTTTACCAATATATAATTAATATTTGTGATTGCACAATGTTTGTAAGATTTTACACACTATATGATCAAACATTGCTTTATTAATGAACTTTCTATATCATTTTCTATACTACTGTGATTCCTCGCGAAAATTCCTTCATGATAATCACCGTGAGCATTTCCCGTTTAGAGAATTACGTTAAACTATATGAATTTTGTATTTTGCCTTATGTTTAAATTCAATTATTTGATTTGTTTATATATATCTTGCTGTATTTATTATAAATTCCTAACATGTTGCAATTAAATAAACAGCATAAATTACTAATATAAAAGGCAATTAACAAATCAGTTCATTAATGTAATTTAGAAATACAATGAATTTAGTGAAGAAATCATTTTTATATTTTATTACAACTTTATATTTTGTTGGATCTAATGGTATTCATATTCTTAATATATTCTATAATTCTGCAAACATAATTTATTAATTATATGTTTCTTTTTAATTTTTAATGTTTATATTATTCAATCGTTTAATTTTTTAAGTTATCAAAAATAATGACCAGAATGAAATTGATGATCAACTGTTTGGTAACGATATAGAGGATGAAGACTCAACAATGGCTGAGCGAAGAGTAAGCAGAGTAAGAATTTCTAAGAATTAATCATAAAAGCATAATTTTTTATCAAAATTTTAATGCATTTAATATTAGATCTAATTATTACAAAAAAATAAATAGTATATTCATTTATAATTTAGGGTATATTTATGAATTGTATAAGTTTTACTATAATACGCCCCTATCTTTTGAATCTGTACGGTTACAAGATCAAACTTTTAGTGTTTAACTTAATATTATTTTATTTCACTAATCAGTGAAGGATAATTTAATAATATAAAAATATTTTAGTTCAAATTATTTGATATTGAATTCACCTCTCGATCACAGATTTCCACATATAATAAGTTATTAATAAGATTAAGCGAAACACTAAAATGTGAACAGGTTAGCGGTCAAAAGATCTGTGGTTTATAATGTTGAAATGTTGGACAAACAATAAATATATTTTATAATTAATTTTCTAATAATCTCTTCCTGGGCACAATCATTATAATTTAGCGTATGACTAGATCAGCAGCAACAAATGATCCCAGTAAACTGTGGCCAAAAGGAATTGTTCCATATGTACTAGATGATAAATATAAAGGTGAGTTCTAGAAAATATTTTATTTTAATATAATATTGTTAAACATTAGTTTAATCTTTTTTTTCTAAATTATCCTGTATTATTTATTTAAAATTTTATTTTAGATATTTTTTTAGTTAATTTTTATTGTAATTATCAGGGAATTGACAATGAAAAGTGCATTTCCTTTGCAATATCAAATACAATAAAGTTCACAAAATTAAGAAACATCACGAACAGTGATATTAGTGAACAATAAATTGTTGTGTTGATGCCTTGACGTTAATAATTAACACGACTGTCGGTAGTCTTTCTTAAATTTTAAGAATTGTTTTTAAAGGAAAGAATTTTAAATTATTAAAATGTTATATTTATCTTAAAATCTATATTTTTTTATTTATGACAATAAGTTATATTCCCTTTTTTCTAATCAAATTCTTCGTAAACTTGTTTTTCGGATTTGTTCGGATTTATTTTTGAACTGGGGCTTTATTTTATAATTTATCTCAAGTGATGTAAAGAATTACATAAATGCGAAATTTCTTAGCCGTAAGAAAAAGTCGTATTTACTGTACGACAATACTCACATGTCAATGCTCTGATAATTATCATTATAGCGAAAGACAAAGAGCTTATTGAGTCTGCAATGAAACACATTGAGAGTGTGTCCTGTATTCGATTCAAGAAATGGACAAATGAGAAGGATTACAATAGCATAAGTCCGAGCGAAGGAGATGCTAAGTATGATTCAATGATGCATGATTATTCAATATTTATTACATCACATCTTTAAAATTAGGGATGGGCAATTGCTTCAAAGTCAAGGGGTAGTGTGTACTGATAAAAGCCTTAAAATCACAAGGGTGTATAGTGTGGGGTACTTTACAACCGTCATATTCTTGAAGAATTTAATTAAAAATGATGTAATCTAACAGAATTTCGACCAATTCTATAAGAATTTAACTAATTTTCGACTAATTCCGTAAGGTTTTAACAGAATTTGACAAAATTTAATAAATATTCTGCAATTTCTAAGAATTTAGACAAAATTTAAAAGTATGTTCTTCAAAAACGGAGCATTTGGCTCAGGCTTCTCAAAATTTCTAAAGGGGTGTCCTAATTCTTCTAATAGGGATGGATGTATTTTGGTAACTATCCCGAGACAAGGAGGAAGGTATTTTTTATATACCCCAATTGCCCATCCTTATTTAAAATAATGCTATATACCTTCTGAATGAGATTGCTGGAAGTCAAGTTAGAACAATTTAGATTGATAAATTTTTGTAAAGAATCAGATCTGAGATATATCTAATTTGGATTTACCCAGATTTTCTTCATTTAGAAAGCGGCTACATTGCATTCTGAACTACTAGATTGCTAGTTTGAATACGTTTTGGCTCCTCCCACTTTAGCAATAGGCTCCTACAATATAGGCACAATCTCCTCCCATATATAGGCTCCTCCCTCAAACCTGATTGACTTCGCCTACTCTTCCACTATAGTGGATGTGTTATTAGGTCGTCCATAAATTACGTCAACCATAAATTACGTCAAAAACATACATCCATAAATTACGTCACCCATAACATACGTCGTTCATAAATTACGTTTATCAAATACGTCCATAAAATAGTTGGTCATGAATTATGTCATACAAAAATACGTCAACTTTTTTTCCAGGTAAGTATTTTTTGTGCATCTATTCTTTGATTTTATTATTATTATTTTTTTAATTTTTATTTTTAAAAAGTACATAAATTACTTTAAAATGTTTAAAAAGATATCAATAGTGAAAAATTCAAGCAAATTATTTTTTAACCAATCTAACGTCTCTTCAAGTCCCTCTTCAAGTCTTCGACCCCGTCACACTTACCTTCCCCTTTCTGTATATAATCACTCTTTGACTAGAGGTGCGTTTAAGATGAAGGCTTGGGATCAGCTCAGGTTATAACGCCTATTTCATAAATGTTGAAAAAGCCTCTAATTTTATTGGGTGTCCGTAGTCATAATGTCCCTGAATATTTTGAATTTCAATATTAGTTAAACTTACTTTATAACTTATTTTTTGAATCATCCGGGCACACCTGCGAATGGCTGTTCGCGATATCTCGAATGTTTTAGCCCCAGGGCAAACTATTTTTCGTGTTCTATATAACATACAAGTTATTTTACCCATTTTTATTATTAATCGATAAAAAATTTTATCTTCAAATACAACATTATTTACATTATTATATATATGTTTTAGTTTTAATTCACAATTAAGTTGGGCTGTGACCCTATAACAAGACGTGGTGAATATGATATTATTATATGAACCCTTTGATTAAATAGTGATGAAAGCTCTTGACGTGTAAATGTAAACAGTACTCGCTTATTGAATAGACCCTGATACAAGGTTAAAGTTGTACCAAATTGTTGATCAATCTCATAATATATTTCGCACTTTCTATTTGAGGGAGGAGCTTATGCCTATACAGGAGGAGCTTATGGCTAAAGTGGGAGGAGCCAAAACGTATTCAAACTAGCAATCTAGTAGTTTCTGAGCTATTCTGCTTTCTAGAAATTATTTATTTTTTATGTATATTCTATAAATTTTAATAAAAAAATCTAGCGAATATAGTATATACTGTAGTTGTTTTAATTAATAAATTTGATAATTTAAAAACAATTAGTAAATGTACATAAATATAAATTAGGTTTATTTTATATTAATTACTATTTAGTATTATTCTTGACATGAGTGTATATAAGTGGCTACAAGAATCGAACGAGTCAGTTAGTGGTATAGTGGGGGAGGGGGCAAATGAGAAAAACTTTCTAAGACCGTGAGGGGTATAAAAATTGTAAAATAAGAAAAATGCACAAATAAATCAAGGTAAAACAAAAATCTTCATTATTGATATATTTTTCAGATGTTCCTCCAAGCTTGGTAGAAAAGGTGGTAAGCAAGTTTTCAAACTTGGCAAAAATTGTATGAAGAAGGGGATAGTGATTCACGAGCTAATGCACGCCATTGGTTTCAACCACGAACACCAGCGATCAGATAGGGATAAATATCTGACTATTCATATGGAGAATGTAAAACCTGGAGCGGAGAACAATTTTGAATTAATTGCTGCCAAAAAGGAAATATTGTTGTCTAAATTTGATTACGATTCAATTATGATTTATAAGGCAGACTCGTTTTCCAAAAGTGATAAAATGACCATGGAGCCTAAAGATAAAAACGTTAAACTCACACATCCTAGAACAAAAACTGAAATGACAAAATCAGATGCATTAGGTATAAATAAATTATATAAATGTCCTGGACATTAAACTAATAGTGCTAAAAATGTTATTGTATTAATATAAAAATATAAAAAATACCTTTCATAATAAAATACACAATTATATAAAAACTAGAATCACTAATTATTATGTTTGGAATATTCTACTCGTAAATACTTATTTGGCAAATTGAAATTGATGTAAAGGAAATTTATCTGGTTAAATATGAATTATTTTATTTTTCTTGTATTTAAAAGAAATTGTCAATTTAAACTCAACCATAAAACGAGAACGTCATCAATTTGGCTAATTTGAATTACTAATAGCGAATTGACTCAGTTAAGATATTTACATTGAAAAATTATGTTTTATATATGATGCAACTTTAAAAGTATCTTGTTTATACAATTGAATTTTAATCAGAGGACGCTTAGAGTTTTGTGATATGTGGGAAGAGGAATATTTTGGTAACAATGTATAATACATGTAGAGATGGTATGGGATGGCCAGGCAAGATTAATCGTTGTCGAAGATAATAAGGCTTCTTTACTTATACTAAACTTTGAGTAGAGTCGTATCTAATTAGTATGGGTAGTACCAGAGAGTAATTAAATATATGACAAAATGTGTTAGACTTCAGCACAGAATAATTGCTTTTAAGAATAAGTTTTTTGACCAATAATAATGAATCAACAAATTTATTCATAAATGCAATTATTCAGCTGATGTGAGCACTAATAAGTTTAGTATTTTAAATATATACTACTATAAGAAATAATTAAGGGATTAAATCACGAAAATATTCGAATTACATCATATTTATTTAGATTCTCAATGAATTTGACCATTGAGAAATAAAATACCAACTCCTGTGATTTTAAGGCTCTTATCTGTTCTCTATACTCCCTGATTGTGAAGTCAGTGCCCATTCCTAGATAGTCGCACAACAGGTCATCTGCGCTCTCATTGATTAGGAGACCGTCGGGACAGAAGTAATGGAATGGATCACAAATATAAATTCACTTACAGTCAAATTCTAGCATTGTCTAAATACCCATTTACTTGATAATATTGGTGAAGACCCAGAACCCATTCGAAATTTTTTATTCTTACCATATTCCTTCATTGCATTTTTCATATTTTAGTATTTTGTATACATCTCCCAGCATTTTCAGAAAATTTTTCAAAAATATACACATCTTACCATTCCTGACACGACCGACCTTGGCTACCCCTGATAAAATTCAAACTGTACTTTAACTTATGTTTTAATATTTCATAGCTTAATATTTTTTAAATATTAAGATTACAAAATATAAATAGGAATATCATTTAAAGTTTTTTTGTCGTGAGAGCACATGTTAATTAATTAAATTTCTTACTTTTAAATACAATTCACAACATTAAGAAAGACCACGAACAGTGATTTTAGCGGACAATTAATTGTTTCGATTGCGAACTGCAATCTTCATCGGCGCTTAACAGTCAAATGAATGTTTGACTGCATTTATTTGCTTCACTTTACAGTAGATCATAGGAGGAG
>JAQFXN010000913.1:0-17801 GCA_034693365.1 Liacarus xylariae
ACTGGATTCTCGTGTTTGAAATTATCACCAATCGATTCAACGAATGCGAATCAATCAGAATCGATGTCTTAATTGCTTAAATCAATAGATGTATGGCTAATCTGGATATATATGATACTGGCATCAGGTGTTAAGTTTTAAAAAAAGATAGTGTATATAAATTCACTTATTATAATATAATATATTAATCTATAGTGCATTTATACTGCAAATTAAAGCAGAGGACGTAAACGTAAACAAGCTTTTAATGCAATTTTGCTTTTAAATTATCGGTTTTAATATGTAAATGAAAAATATCAATTTACCATAATTATATTTAATTTATAATTAAAGACAGGAACTAAAATAAATTAGCCAAAATTAATCTTTACATCCTAACCTAGGCAAGATTAACTTAATTTAACCTTTGACTGAATAAATTTAAAACTTTGTTACTATATGATACTATACTAATATTACCTAATATAGTCAAGAGGTTTTAATCTGTCACAATAACTTCTCCATCACATAATATATGAGTCTAAAAGCAGACTATAATTACTATACTATCTTAGAAACAAAAGTGCTAATTTCATTAGGGGTGGTCAATGAGGAGGGAGTATAACCAAATTATCTTTTTTTTCCCGGAAAATTACTAAATACTCCCTATAAAGAAAAAAAACGAGGACCCCTTATAACTTTTACAATATATTTAAGCATAATGTGCGCCAAAGGCCACGTTTTTGTAATATTCTGTGAAATTCTGTCTAAATTTTTAGAAAAATAACAGAAGTTTGTTAAATTCTTGCTAAATTTAGTCAATTTCTGTAAGCTCTTACAGAATTCATCATAATTTGGGTGAATTCTGTCGAATTTCATTAAATTTTTGCAGAATTGGTCAAAATTACGTCAGTTTAAATTAACTTCATCTGCAAGAATTTGACGATTGCATAACCCCCCCCCCCTTCTGTGACTTGGTAGTCTTTGACCACCCCTAATTTTCATACATTTGTAAGTATTTTCATATATAGAAAGTAATTAATTTCACATAAAAGCTAAATTTTTACAATATTTTAATTTATTTTATTATAATTTTAAAACATTTTAAATTTTAAATGAAAATAATTCTATGCTTATATTATGTCATATTCCAACTTTAAAGATATGATCATTTAAATATATCATAAAGCAATCAAGGTCCAATAAAAATAAAAAATTCAAGTGAGCATTCAGTGGATAAAAATTTTGAATAAAATCATGTAAAAATACAGATGTTTCACTGTTTGATTATTCAGTTATTAACATTAAATAATCAATAAATTATAGCAATTTCTCAATTGTCAACTTAAAAATGTTTTGATAATTATCAAATAAGTTTTGTGAACCTCAAAGCTTTTAATCTTAATTTTTTCTTTTTTAAATAAGTATAAAAATGAATTCTAAGTTATATTGAATTACAAATTAGAAAAATAAATTATTCACAAACTTTGCCCGAACTCTATAATCATATAAAAAATAGCAATTATGGCATTCAATGGACTTTTTTGTATAACAACTTTCAAAGATGAAAATGTGTTGAAGAATATTAGAAGAATTATTATATTAAATATTGGTTTACCACTAATGTTAATATAAAATATAAAAATGTTAAATGAATTTTTGATGCAAATAAATGGAATTAAGCGTAAAATTATTGACAACTTAATCCCCAATAGATTAGTAAACGAGTGAAATAACAAAATTTTTGACACATTATTTGCAATTATGAAAATTGGTATAAAAACTAATGTAATAAATGACAGACAATTCGTCGCATGATTTTTGGCGATAATGTTCGACAATTTATTTGTACTTCGCTTTCCATTGATAAATGCACTTCAAATGTATTTAATTAGGACAGAGAAGAAGGGGAAAGAGATAGTCTAAGAACAAGTTACTCGAATTGTTTGACTGCTTGGATGCACATGACGGACACTGACATCCTTTTCTTCAGTCCAGCACACATTCTTAGTTTTCAAGTCACAGCAGTCACTCATAGCTCCAAATCTCAATCGTAAAAAAATTCTAAACCTTTTTCTCTATGACTCTATGGAGTAAAGAGGAGAGAGAGAGAGAGAGAGAGAGAGAGAGAGAGAGAGAGAGAGAGAGATCCGTCAAAAGCTAAACTTCAGTCAACTTTGACTTTAGTGTTTTTGTGTTTGGCCTAAAGCCATCTTTGTTCAGAAGCGTAGGCAAATCCGGTAAAACCCGACTCCGACTCTTCACTCATTGCTTGGTTTTAAACCACCGACGCTTTGCTCTATTGTATGTATTGCCTGACGACTTCTTACATAATCGCAAACAATTTTTAATACCAGCGCTTAATACCAAATACTGTTCTCCGACAGACTTATATGTGAGAAATATTAGCCGATTTTCAATAGTCTTCCACTCGATTCTCGTCTTTGGCTTTATTAGACATTTTTAGAATTATATATATTTTCAGATAATTTTTAGAGAAATTTTTTATCGTGTCTTCAAATTAAGTGAAAATTTTAATTCACCTCAACTCTAATGATATAAACTTATTTGAAAGAATGTTAGCAAAAGAAAGGGCACAGAGAATAATTGGCAGCTATGGTGGGAAATCAGGTGTGATTGCATTCTCAGATAGAGAAGGGAACAGATATTCTGAACTGAATAGAAATTCGTATTTTGTCCTTTAGTTTCTTATATAACTCACTGCTCTTTTCAACCTTTTGATGCGAGTTTAGTGATCCTTGAATTGTTAGGGCAGACAAAATTGGATCTCAGATACTATACTTGAAATTTAGTTCAAAAAAATATAATTATATGCTTTGTATTATGAATGAGAGCTATTGTTTCACTTGAATTCGATCAATAGATCATAATTATCACAAACGTTATCGTAATCTTTGGTATATTAATAGAAACACAAATGAGACGAACCATCAATTGCCAGAATTTGCATTCCAAATATTCTACTCTACACTTCCCCTCCTTTCCAGCTATACTAGACTTACTAAATGTTTATTGAACTTTCCAAAAAAATCTCCACCCTTTGTAAAACTCTATGATTTCTTGTCCTCCAAATTATTCGCCAAAATTGCAAATCATAACTGAATGCAAAGACTTATTTAAGTGCATTCACTTGTTTTTTATATTCTATTCTTTCGTGAAATTTTCTAATAAAATAAATGGAAAAAACAAATTTTTTAGTGCTTGACTTAGTTTGAGGTATGAGAGGCAGAGAATACCGAAAAAAGTAATTTGCAATGTGTTATGTGTTAACTCTAACATTCTAAACAACATAATAGTTGATCGAAAAATTTTCAAAATTTCAAAACTCCTAATCTCTGTTTCAACACTTAAGTAAGAATACATGGGAATAGTGTTTCACTGAAATGAACCCCGATATTATCGATATTTTAAGGAAATAGTATAGTACTGTCCATATAACTAAGATATATAAAATATAATTCTATTTTAAAGTTTTAAAGTGGGATAAGATTTCTAAGTTATTAAAAGCGACCTCTAATACACGATCCAGAATGAACTCAAGTAACTCATATACACACAAACCCGCTTATAGTGAATTCTCGTCTATTGTGAAGGTAAAGATCAAATAGATTAAAATTTAAAAGTTTCTAATGTGAATTCACTCTTTATATGAACAATTCCTTTAGAGCCGGCCCTTCATTATAAGCGGGTTTGAGTGTAATAACTTATTTAACAAAACCTCAAAAATAAGGGGATTTGAGGTAATTTAGATGTTATTCACTGATAAAATATCCAATGATTTGAAATTAATTCTAATAAATTAAACTTTTATTCTTATGGCTAAAAGATATTAATATATTAAAAACGACTTAACTTTAAATTCTTTAAAAGTCTTTAGAGAGAAAAGTATTCATAAATCGAGTTAAATAAAGAAGAAAAACAAATATATTATGCAAAAACACAACATTTTATGCGTTACTTATTATATGATTATATGCACTGAAATGTATTGCAATTTGCAAACCTTTAAATATTGGTCTGAACTCGAGATTTCCGTGAGTGTGAGTGATATGAGAGATATGGAGAGAAAAACTAATAAAATATAAACGAGAGAGAGAGAGAGAGAGAGAGAGAGAGAGAGAGAGAGAGAGAGAGAGAGAGGGAGAGAGAGGGGACAGGGAGGGAGGGACTGATTCGTTCATTCAGACTGAGGCTCATGTTTGGGATCATACCATTAGATCCTGTATTATATCTCACATCAATATCCGCTTTGTGTGATAAAAGAAAAGGTTATCATAAAAACAAGAATGCAATGCAATACAAGACAAATGAGAAATATTTATATAAAATTTACAAAATCTCTCTCTTCTATAAACTTCTTACAGTAAACTAGTAATTAGTTAAATCAAATCACATATTCTGTTGATATGTGATATGAGTAAAAAAGATACCAAAAATATGTTAGATGTTTTTAGGCTCTAATAACTGTAGTGTAATATCAATAATGGTTTTTTTAAAAAGAATTTTAAAACATAAAATTAAAATTAAAACTTTAAAAAACAATTAGTTTTAATTACATCGCATTAATCCTAATAAAGCAAAGCCATATAAATTTACTTAACTTAAAGACAATCAGACATTGAATATATGACATAAGCAGAAATATTCTATACTTACTTACGATTGAATTTTTAGAAAATTATTGCAATAAAACTTATTTTATTTATTTTTTATAAGTCATATAAGCAATGAATTTATAATATTAAAGAAACCATAAAAGGAATTAAAGTTTTATTTTTACTTATTGTAAAAATAAATTATTTAATAATTACAACTCTAAAACTCTATTTTAAAGATTTTCAATTAAGTAAAAAGTTTAGTTTTTGTTTGTTTGTTTTATTTAAGTTATATTAATAATGACATAAAAATGATGATTTATTTAGTAAATAATTACTTTTCATCAGAATTATGTGATTTTATAATTTTATGCTTTTTAATGGGATTCTTTTCTTTTCTTTAAATTTAGACTTTTTATTTTAAAAGTACCTAACCTTCAAAGAATTGTTATCTAAATGTCTATACATTTTTTTAACTCTGGTTTGATTTTTAAAAACTTTGACAACTTATTAAATTTATTTGAATAAATATTTATTAAATATTTGTCATTTTAATGTGTTTTTACTTTGAAATCTTTACTATTATTATAATCAGAGGTTTCCTATAAGCTTATCTAAACAGCAAACGCAATAGTGTTACTGCACATATGCGCACGATTTTATGGAACGCAAAATTCTAATGTCTAAAGCAATAGTGATATAAAATATCAAATCCATACATTGGAAAAATGAAAGAAATTGAAACATAATGTCTATTAACAAATAATTTTACTTTTGACTTTAATTTTACATAGAAATGAAATATTGCTTTATTATGATTTAATTCGTTAATATAATTAAATAAAGACATTATTTAATTAAAATAATTGAAAGAAACTTGTTTTTAATATAGGATTGAAATCAATTATTTTCCAAAACAGTTGATATTTTTCAACACTAAGATCGTCACTAAAATGAGCCGTAAAACAATCTGATTGATCAATTTGATTATAATACAAATTTTTTTACCCTGTAGCATAAAACTATTGCATCAAAATAAAACACAAGACTATAGGAAATTATAATTATTGAATTCAAAATGATTTGCCAAACATTGGAATAACAGGAGTACAGCATATCTTATTGAACTGAATATAACACATTGTATTGAATATTTATGTTTAATATTCAGTTAAATAAGGTTCTATAGAATAAAGATTTTGTAAAGATTTTAAAAAAACTTAAGTGAGAATTATTTTTTACTACTAACTGACGAAAATTTTTAACGATTAGATAATTTTAATTTTTTAGATTTAATTGACTAAAAGAAGAAATTCTTCATAAAATAGCTGAAAATTCTTTTATTTTGTTTTATTCAAATCGAAAGATTCTTAGATAAGTAGAAAGTAATCGTTTCTCATATGATATTAAAAACTATTGATATATTTTTCTTTAAAAGTAAAAATCAATTGAAATATTTTTAAAAAGATAAAATGAAAATATTCCATATTTGAAATATAATTGTTTTGTTGAGAAGTCTAAATGTTTTGAAGGAAAGGGAGAGAAGAGAATCAAAACTATAGACTACTATCAGGAGTATATTCTGGAGAGTGTGTTCTGACCGTGAATTAGGGTTCAATGTTCGAGATTCAAAGGTTAGATTACATGAAAGGCAGAAATGAATTGATAGTAAGATTGAAAACTTGTCCGAAATATTATATAAGAGAAGAAAATTGCTTTAAACTGTACAATGAGTTTATATTTTGATATTATCTTTAGATGAGGAATGAGAAAAACATATACAATAGTATAGCTCGTCATCGAAAGTATCACAACGTATTTCAAGGTTAATGTTGAACATGATTGCGAACGGATACAAGTTTTTTAAGGGCGCATACATTCAGCCAACACTATGTGAAGGCATGAATATAATAAGCAATAAAACCACATATTTTTCAAATATGAAGGATGTCTTGCTTTCATTGTTATGCCCTCTCCTATCCCTCTCTGATAATTCCATCTAATATTCATACTCACATCAAATATTTTGTAACTCTTTAAAAAAAATTATTTTTAGTTTTATGTAATTCAATAATTATATTCTTTCAGCAGTTTTCCTAAACAACTTTATTTTTTCAAAGGTCTGATTCACTGAATTAAAGTACAATTTCTTAGCAAAACGAAAGCATTTAATCAATTGAATTATGTTTTTATATATTAATGTTTCATAATTTGTAAAATTATTGAAACCAATTGACATTTCAAGAATAGAGATGACAGAAACGATATGTCGGGGATATAGGGGAATGTGTTTAAATCAGGAATCACCAAAGGAATAGAGTCGGGCAGTTGTTTCGAACTCTCAAAATCCATAGGAGGGGTTATAATCTGGTTAAATGGTAGACACAAGTGTTGCCTGATCATTTCTTCATCTGAGTAAAGCCACGTTTACATCTAAAATAAATTAAACATTATAGAGTAAAATTTAAAAATGCTTTTGAAGACACATAAGAATAAAAAAACATTGACTAAAAGCCATTTTTCTAACAAAATATCGCTTAATATGACATTGGTGTTAAAATTTGACTTTTAAGTTGCAATTTTCGTGGAGAACTGGTAACTTTTATAAATACGTGTACATCCTTTTATAATCGTAACATACCCTCCCTTCTTGGCATATCTGGTTTTAAAAATTTTAGTTGTTTGAATGTTAAAATAAAATCTCTCTTGATGTTTAAATAATATCTATTTCAATACTTAATAAATGATTAACCAGACACATTATTTCTAAAGAGTAATTTCTGATTTTATTATTGACTTATAATAACTTTAGTTATAAATCATAATTCAAATTAGACTGTATTATTTGTCAAAAAATATCAGTATCACATTTTTATTTATAATTATTTAAAATATTCGACGAATAAAAAAGAAAAGACATTGGCCTTGTCTATCATCTAGTCTTTTAATTTATAATAAAGTCCTTCACATCTCATGTAATAGAGTTAACATCTCATAAATAGCGGAAACTCATAATTGCTTTTTATATACCATTAATATATTTGGACTTTAGATTATTTATTCAACAGCTCAGTCAAAATGCTCTGAAATTGCTTTTTATTTCTTAAAATATCTTCAAAGTTTTGGCGAGTATTTTATATTGTTTTGAAGAATGCAATCTTAAAATATGCCAGGATAAATATACTAAGTGTACGAAATATTCTAAAGCTGATACAGAAAACAACAGATACCAGAAATTTCTAAAGTGGATTTTATAGCCCTATTGACCATTATCTTTGGCTATAAATTTTAACCCTCTAACTTATCTAGTATTTATTCTAGAGAACTTCAAAAACACCTTGAAAATGCATTTTAGTCTGAAAATTGTTCATATTTTGGACATTTTTTTTATTGCATGACGAAACCATTGAAGAAATATCATTTAAAACATGCTGCGTTTAATGCCCAGGTTGAGCTTCAGATTTTCACCAATGTACGTTATTCAATTATAAACAGGTCAATGGCAGCATCATGGTTTGTGATTTAAGCAAAAAAAAAATAAATAAAAATAAAATAAACATTCAAATGTGATTTTTGAATTTATGGCAAAAACACTAGAAAAGTAATTTTTGCAAATTTTTCTTAAAATTCATTAATTTTGTTTCCCCTTAACATTTTTTATAAGGATTTCATGTTTTTTTCATATTATTTACAAAGTGGTCCTGATGTTAATAATTGGCACTCATTTTTTACCAATTTTAAAAATACGCTAACACGACTTGTTTGAAAGTTGCTAGAGTAAATACGAGATATGTTAAAGAGGATAAAAATTATAGCCAATTCTAATGGATAGTAGGGCTACAAATCCACTTTAGAAATTTCTGGTATTTTGTTGTTTTCTACCTTAGCTTTAGAATATTTCGTACACTTAGTATTATGTGATTTGGTATTGAAAGAAGCATTTAATTAAAATTTATATATTTTTTCATTATAGACAATAAATTTTCAAGTAAAAAGATTTGACTAAATTTTAAAATAAATCCAAACAATTCTCAAATTCTAATGAGTATTATATTAATGAAACCAATCGTTAATAACAATTAAATTATCGTTATTTAAGTAAAGACACATAAAATATCATAAAATTATTTTATAAACTATTAATTAAAATATTTATTGATTTAATTTTCAATCTATTAATGCAATCAAATTCGTGGAAAATTATATAAATTAAATGAAAGAAATGGTTGCATGACTTGAATCAACTTTTCCTTCATATTGTCAAAGGTATGATATGTTTCGCAATAGTAGTGTAGATATAGTGTATGTGCAAAAGTGTTGCGAATCTGTTTGGCTGATCATTGTTATGCTGACAAAGAAAGTGAAAAATTATATTGAGGTCAAAGAGCAGGTTCTCGGGTGAGCAAACATTTTGGCTCAAACCTCAGCGCTGGTGTACTCTTGTCTATAATGGAAGCACTGAGAGCACTGGGATGTGAGGCATTTTTTACTATCTTCGAGAACATTATTATTATATTCTTTGGTGCTTTTGATGCCTTTGACCCCTTTTACATGTATTGGGTGTTACCATTGCTAAATGTGAGAAATATATCTGCGCTTCATAGTTGCCATTATCTCCATTGCACGCCTGCCAGTCCTTATTACGGCTTTATGTCGCCTAAGAATATTGATATATCTTTTTCAGAGTTAATATTTTAAAATTTCATTTATGGAACAATTGTTTTAATCTATCTTTAAAATAAATTATTTGTTAACCGAATCTCATTCAAGAAATTTGTCATTACCATTAGTTTATTCACTTGTCTCTGCCTTTTGTGCTGTTGTACTCTTCCTATTGTTTTCTGTAATCAACATTTGCTTTCACTCATCAGGAATGCCATAACAATTCACTGTTTCTCAGCCTATCTTTGAGTTTCATTAATGCAAAGACTGTTTCTAAGAAAATAAATGAGCCATAATTAAAGACATTAGAGGGAAGACCAGTGCTATTGAAGGGTCAATGAGTTGATGAGATTCATGTCATTCATGTCACTATAATATCTAATATCACGCTATATATCATAAAACTTGACTAACATTTCTCTCTTTCTCTCCCTCCCTCCCTCCCTCCCTCCCTCCCTCTCCCTCTCCCTCTCCCTTCTCTCCTTTCCTCTCCTCTCTCATGTATTAGAGCATTATTATGGGGGTGACAGAAACAGTGACAATATACAGAATAGAGCTCAGGGGAGAGAGAGTTACATCAAGAGCGAGACAGAGGCAGAAATAGATAAAGAAATGAAGTATAAAAGGCATTGAAGGGCGAATTTGGTGGGTTTAAGGGCAATGCCATACGTGTGCCATCAGTGCATTCTCTACTTTATAAGTTATCATATATGCTATACATAGACGGAGCAGATCTGCTGCACCCAAACTAACACTTGAGAAAAGCAAAAAATATTCTCATATTATATAAATGGGAAGAGTTTTCAAAATAGAGGAAAGGTTTTCACATTAAATCTTGAATTACTAAGTTTTTTACATTTAGTCTTGAATAAACGGTATAAACACAATTGCAGATAATAAGAAATTGTTGTTAATTATTAATTTTTAGACATTCCCTAACTTGCATGAGTGTTTTACACAAGAAAATACTGTATTAAGAATAAGCACCGAATACAGTAATTCAACAGTCAATGCAAAAGTCTTTCCTTTATTTTGTTTAAAATTATCCCAAATTCTGAATTCTTTTTTAGCTCCTATTCCTTTGGAATTGGTGCTTGTGGATTCGAAATGTCTTGTATGTACAAAGTATTTGCCTCCCCTCTTTATTAAAAGCGAAAATGTATAAAAATGGTCTATAATTCCTTTATTAATAATGGAAATCTACAAAAATAGTCTATAACTACTTCCTGTTAGGGCTCTTGTAGGCAAACGAAATGATATTTTAAGATTCTATCGATTGGAAAACATTGTAAACTTATAATATTTCACCACTCAATTAATACCTTAGAATTTTCCCACTAAACTAACACGCGGGTTATTAATGGCGAGAAATATACATCTAATTCCTATGAATAGCTCCTTTAGCATTTGCTTCTATGGCTAGTTATTTCTTCCAAAGCGGAGATCATGCAGTATATTCCAGGTTTTCCAGAGGGTTTCAACCTTTACCCGGGTGTGAGGGATATTCCATATTTTAACTGATATTGAATTCACTTATACGAGCTCATATTAATGGTTCATTCATTTCTTTTTTCGCTTGTTACTTGAATATAAGTTTTTTAGTCAGACTTTTCTCATCGTATCTGAGACTTCAAAAGGTTAGGCTATGCTCTCATATAATGCATACATAGACTGAACATTTTATTATATAATATTATATCTCTATATACTGTATATATTATATGTAAGTCATAAATACATAGACTGTTGAGTATATGACTGTAAAGATTCACAAGTCTATTGAGTCTATTGCGGATCCATTGCCATCATTAGAAGTCAAGTAACGCCTATTTCTTCTTACATGACCTCAGCTAATGTGATGGACTGGTAATGTATATGAGTTCGGAGTAGAAATTTAATTTAGCCCATATTAGGGTTTATCATATTTTATATACGTTTGCAAACAAATCACAGTATATTCAGTCACTTATTTTTATCACTTTTTTCCGATAGAGTTTTCGATTAATTTTATTGAATCTATTAATCAATGTTTTGGTCACTTTTTGAATCAATATTCTATTGCTTTCTACACAAAAATTTCAGTTACTTTAAATCGATTTATAATGAATTTATTTCAATAATTTCATTAAAATACTCAAAAAATATTATAATATTTAAATATTTGATTGCATTATTACTTAACATTTATTTATTAACTATGAAATGATTGTAATATTCTTAACATCAGTTTATTATTGGTTATCCACAGCAATCAAGCACTTTAGTGACTTCCAGAAGTCAGTTTGAAAATTCTTACACATATATCATATTATTAAGAGTTTAGTTGGACTTTAAAATAGACATATATTTGAGTTCAATATTCCTATAAAATTCATATTTCTTATAAAAATTTTGAGATTATAGTAATAGTTTTTGTGGATAAAGTTTAACTTGTGATATATTTTTGTGCATGTTTGATCCACAGAATCGACAACATTTAAAATATAAGACTATGAAATACCAAACTCTATTAGTAGTTATCTTTATTACAATACTGTATATCGATTATTCGTTGTCTCCTATTAAACAGAATACAAATAATAGAAAATCAGTTCCAGAATATAACTTTAATTATTGATTTATTTTAGTGGTCTGTTCTGTCCTCTATTTCTGTTCTCTTAACTGCCTTGCCATTATTATTAGTATATCTTATTGACCTTTTCATGGGTGGCAACAAATAGCAAACAGGCCAATATGTTTCAAGTGTTTTCATACCAAAAAACTCCACAACCACTTCATATTGTTATGTTCTTAAGCTTATGATAAAACTGCAAAAACGTAATTAATTAAACAAAAATAGTAAAATACTGTGTGCTTTGATTTCACTTTCCTCTAATTTTATTTCTAATACACAGAGTCTTATCAACAAAAATGATGAATAAGTTATGTTATTCTAATCAATTAAATCAATTCTACTGCAGGTGTTATATAAATCAAACTTTTAAACACATTTGTAAAACATCTGATTAACTCATAAATTTAGTTTAAATAGAATAAAATTAAATATTATTTAATTCGATGTAATTTATCCAACACTTTACAGATTCATTGATTAACGATAATTGAATTTAGAATTCGTAGATTTAGACTTTGATTAAGAAATTAGGAAAATTCTTTAGGTTTTAGAAATTTTTGATAATAAATTAATTTCAAAAACGTAAAGAATCGCAATTTTTCACAATTTCATAAGCAAAGTCTAAATCTACTAAATCTAAACCACCATTAAAACCGACTTAGAGTAGACGTGACATACACTTGATGTGCGAATATATAAATATTTAAAATGCCTCCACTAAATGGGTATTGATTCAATCGTACAGTACATTGTCAACTGTACATTTCACGAAACATGCGCTATTTATTATGTAATTTATGATCATTTTGAATGGTCAATAGTCCATATTCAAACGTGACTTGAAATAGAGATCAAACTTTTCAACCCTTCTCTTAAGGGAAGAGTTGAATTTTTCTTTTAATATTAAGAAAAGGAAAAGGTTGAGGAAAAATTATTCATTCATTCAAACTATGACTTGTATTGATTTTATATACATTTTTGGTTAAAATCATTAAAATTATTGAAATAATCAACTTTAAGAGAAGGGAAGGGTTTATAAGGATTAAGACCAAAATTATTAAGGGGATGGAAGGGTTGGAAAATAAATCAAATAAAGGGAAGGAAAAGGAAGGGTTGAGAATTTTTGGAAAATTTGACCTCAAAGTTATGTTACATTTTATGGATATTACCTGTCACTATTAACGTCTGTTTCATAAGATTGTTCACAATTAACGTTAGGCTACGTTGACAACCCTTAAGTTTAGAATCTTTAGATCTAAATTCTTTGATGATTGACATTAATGACAAAAATTAATTTCAAACTTCGATTTTTAAACAGAGTTACCGAATGTTTTAGAGTAAAGATTTACAGAATCGTGATATTCCTTAGAAATTAGTTTATTCGAAGGAATGGATGTTTGCATTTATTTTCAAAGAATTTTAAAAGAATATAATGTGATTTAACATAATTTACCATGGCTACATATCCCGACATATGTTCCCGATATTTGGTTTGCAACCCAATTGAGAAGTTTTGTATTTCTATACAAAACTTTCTATCGTTTCTGTAAACTCAGTGCGTTTTCTATATTAAAATAATATTTACCTTAAGTTTGGTATTTCGAGGCATTAATTAATGTTCAATACTGTATATCCAACTGTTGGGTTATGTTTAGGCGTTTAAACTGACGCTTCTATTCGAGATATATTTAAAGTTATCAGTTATTTCTTTACTGATATGAACTGCAATTAATATTAAGAAATAACATAAATCTTTAAAATACATAAATCAAAATCTATTTACACTCGAATTTATTTCATCACGAATTCCTTAAAATAACTTTCAGATGAGTCAAAACATTAAGAATAACAATCGTGAGATTATGAACAAAATGAAATCACATTTTAAATCTGTAATGAGCAGAGATGGTTCAAAACACTATACTATCCCTACCCCAGCCTCCGGTATATTTAATCTGCATTCTTATTAAATATGCTCTTATAATAGTAACATTCAGTTTGCTCACATTCTTTATGTTGTGCAATTTTTTTGCAGATTACAAAAACCGGGATTAAATTATTGGATATTATGTTATAGCAACTATATACAAATATCCAAGTATTAAACCCGGGTTTTTCCAAATCTGCGAATTTCAATAATCTTACAAGGAAAGTGTCACAGAGCGCCAAATTCAATTCTGGTGAAAATTCTTTCCTGAATACATTGTTGTATGGAAATTAATAATATTTTTTACTTAAATTGAATAGGGAGAAATTTGGCCCTATTATGATGTTTTTAAAATGCATAGACTTTATACAGTTTTAGTATGTGATTTGGTCTGTAAAGCTATTTAATTTGAAAATAGGTTTTAAAAAATATATTAATCTTGCTAGAAACATTATTGTAATAAAATAGAACCACTCCCTTATAATTTTTTGAATTCTAGTTGTTATTTTAGTGATGGACTATATAAAATATAATTTATTATCAAGAAGTTATTATTTTTAAAATAATTCCCATTTTTCTTGCCTCTAATACATTAACTTGCTAAAATTGGTATAAATTTAGACTACAAAGTATCTAGTAATCCAATAAGTGTTTTAATTATTTAATTATTATAAATAAATTGACAATAAATATCAAAATATGTTCACAAAATTAACACAAAAATAGAAGTTAGAAATATATCTTGATGCACTAGTCGTAATGGTTTTGGCAAGATTCTTTAAAATCAGTTTTCAAAATAAATAGATTTACAAACTAAATCACATACTAAAACTTTATTCGAACTCTTGGACATTATTCTTGGACAATATGAGGGTTTACAAGTACAGCCGGCATTACCTGGGCAGAAATGAAAAACCGTAGGTTTACATATTCAATAATGTATTCAGGAAACAATTTTTACCAGAATCGAAAGCGGCGCTCTGAGACACTTTCCTTGTTAGTTATAAAAGCAAAACAAAAGCAAAGTAAAAACTCTTGAAAATACGTGAAAACCCAATATTTTATTTCCCGTCAAGAAATTACCCAAGTTTTCAATAAATGACATTCGAAGTCAAATACAATTATCAAATAAGATGTTGTTGTGCCGGGATGAAATAAATTAATAAGCTATTAAGAAAAATGTAAAAATAACTTACCACAGAAAATGTTACCAGTTGAATATGTCAAATCGTAATTGCATGTTATCATGTGGTACCGGTCGTAGACACCTGATCGAAAGCCATTTGATCGAAACCCACTTGATCGAAACCCATTTGATGGGATTGAATAGGAATAGACTAACATATTTAATATATTAAATGATAATTTTTAGAATTAATAAAAATAGGCATAATTTTCTTAGAAGAACTTCTTTAGCTAGCTAAAGAAACAATTAGATAGGAATATTCCTCTTAAAGTCTATTCCTATCCAACCCCATTTAATATTGTAAATTCTTGACATATTCTAGCATTAAGGACTAAAATTGACAATTATTTTTATTTCGATCAAATGGGTTTCGATCAAGTGGGTTTCGATCAAATGGGTTTCGATCAAATGGATTTCGATCAAATGGGTTTCGATCAAATGGGTTTCGATCAAGTGTACTACTCCCATATATTGTGCGGTTAATTAATTCATGGAGACTATAAATTCAGTTAAATTTGAGACGACCTCAACGTTCGTCTCGTCACGTACTCAATCTCTACTCATTTGTTTACCTCTTATTTCAAATCATGTTTTAGTACAATGTATTATAACCTTTACTTACCATTACTGTACAACAGTTCAACTCATACTTACCCTTAGATATGCAGTAACTTTCCATACATTCAATGCCTTTCATTGTATTAAAACCCTATTTAAGACTACTGTTAAACCTACTCTTCAGTCCCCAATTCAGTGCCCAAACCATACGCAACACCCAAAGACGTTTTTTAATCTTTTTCTTTTATTGTTATTAATTATATTTTACTTGTATTTTATATTTGTTTTAATAAATGTTTATAAGTATATTAAAAGTAATTAATATTCATTAAGTAATATTTTGTGACCACTATCCTCGGGATATTAACCACTCGAGTAACGGCCGTCACAAATTATATAATGTTACAGTATTTAACCCTCAGAATTTGTCATCTAGGATTTATTCCGCACCTTACGATTTCTTTAGATTAAGTATTTCAGTCCTATTTATGGAATAAAATTGAAAAAACACGAAAATTTAAGTTTCAGTAAAAATAGTTCCATTATAAGAATTTAGACAGAATTTCATAGAATATTCCAAAAATAGCGTCTTCAGTTCCTCCATTTCTAAGGGAGGTATTTCAAATTTGCTCGTCTTTTCTTCATGATAGGGGGATATTTTGGTTATACCACCTATTGGGCATTCCTAAATATGAGCTTGTATAAGTGAACTCAGTTTCAATCAAAATATGATTCGAAAACAGCAAAAACAAGTTTCAAAAGTCTTCAGTCTTCACTGCGATACACCTAATCTATAGGCAATGCTGAGACGTTCTCTTCACAGCACAGCAATACACATAATCTTAAGCATTAGACTGTGCTATGCAGTGAAACTTGTATATCAATATTGATTTAACTCCTTAAACGAAACTCGTTTTTGCTGTTTTCGGCTCATATGGGATAACCCATGCACTCGGCTAATGGTTGAAACCGTATATATGATCTCCACTTTCGAAGAAATAGCTATCCTATAGAAACAAATGCTAATAAAATTGGTTATAATATTCTCGCTATTAATAAACTGCTTGATAGTTTAGAAGAAGAATTTTGAGACATCGATTGAATTATTAAATAAGTAATGGGTTTAAAATGTCTTTCAATGGATTCTATCTTTAAATAATATTGCAATTGGCCTCAAGAATCTAAAACTCTTACCGATTCATAGTGATTCTCTCTATTAATAACGGAATTATAGATATTTATTATATATCTACGTTATTAATAAATGAATTATGGAATATTATTGTACATTTTCTCTATTAATAAAGGAAATTCATTGTTGTCCATTCCTGCTCTTTATTGCTAATCGAATTTCATAGTTGCACATTTACCGTTATTAATAAAGAGGTGGACAGACACATTGACATCTATAAGCAAGAATCTCAAAGGAATACGAGCAAAAAAACACTATTTATTTTAAGCGTTGGTTAAACTTTTCGTTAGATTAATGGTTAGTTTAAATATTCATAGTTTTAGTGAATGAATTGATTATGAGATGAATGGATAAATTCAACTAAAAATTGAGGTTTCTTTTGGTTTTCGATATTCCAGAAAACATATTAATGGATTTCCAATAAAATCTTTATTTTATTTAAAAGTTCGATATATTTTGCACATTTACTTTTCATAAAACTATATTAAAGATATCATAAATTATTAAAAAAAATAGAAAATAATAATTTCAACATTTGATATGTGAATAAGTCTAGTCTACAAACAAATCAATTACAGTAGTAATGTGCAAGGGTGTATACAAAATATGAAGGGTACAAAGCTAGAACCTAGAGAATCTGCCTTTTTAAAAATTAACTTAAACAAAAAGAACATTTATAGCAACACTTGAAAACAAATAACAAATTAAAGAAAAATGATTATTCTGTTAGTTTTCATAATATAAAACCATCTAATTTATGAATCTTGAGCATGCTAAAAGTAAAGCCTTTATCAAATTATAAATTAGTAAGAAATTAAAAAGTTTTCGCAAAGTTATATAAAAACAAAATAATAAAATTGAATTTTGTGTTAATTAATTGAAACATTCTTTATAATTGATTTTTTTCTTAAAATGCATTTAATTATATAAAACATATTTAGTATTATAAATTATAACAGAAAATATCTAATTTTAAATCTTATTTAGATTATTCTTGGCTTAAAAATCATAATTTAATTAATTCACAAAAATTTTAATATAGGTTCAGTTTAATAAATAATTTTAAT
>JAQFXN010000914.1:0-17792 GCA_034693365.1 Liacarus xylariae
AGGGTTAAGGGTTGAACAAGGGTTAAAAGTTGACAGGGGTTAAGGGTTGAACAAGGGTTAAGGGTTGAACAAGGGTTAAAAGTTGACAGGGGTTAAGGGTTGACAAGGGTTAAGGGTTGAACAAGGGTTAAGGGTTGAACTAGGGTTAAGGGTTGACAAGGGTTGAGGGTTGAACAAGGGTTAAGGGTTGACAGAGGTTAAGTGTTGAACAAGGGTTAAAAGTTGACAGGGGTTAAGGGTTGAACAAGGGTTGACAAGGGTTAAGGGTTGAACAAGGGTTAAAAGTTGACAGGGGTTAAGGGTTGAACAAGGGTTAAGGGTTGAACAAGGGTTGACAGGGGTTAAGGGTTGAACAAGGGTTGAACAGGGGTTAAGGGTTGAACAAGGGTTAAGGGTTGACAAGGGTTAAGGGTTGAACAAGGGTTAAGGGTTGAACTAGGGTTAAGGGTTGACAAGGGTCCCGTTCAACCCTTCCCTTCCCTTAACTTAATAAAAATATCTCAACACTTCCCTTACGGGTCCCGTAAGGGTCTTAACCCTTAAGGGTAGGGTTCAACACTTGGATCTCTAGTATGAACCTAGGAGTTAGGCTCTTGACGAATCATGTCTTGAGGGATATTTTTGCGAAGTTTTATTTTAACTATTAATAACTATTTCATGGGTTACCAACTATTTTAACTATCGATAACTCTTTTAGTTATTTGCTAAGTATTGTGGTATTAATTAAAGAATAAGAAAGTATTGAAATAATTCTAATTTAAAAACTTTATTTAAATTAAGAAATTATAAAACAATACAATAAAACGTTTCATTAAAAAGAGTTTTCGATTTGAGTTAAAACAAAATTAAAGAATTAATGATTTTTAAACGAAAAAATGTTTAAGAATTAAATCATAAAAATTGTATTAAATTATGGCTTAAATTAAATTACAATTAAATGAAATCAACAAAACAATAGACAAATTAATAATCGTTGTCTTCTTCGTCCACTTCTTCCATGTCTTGATTGCCACCGAATGCGAGTCTAAGCAATACTTTGCTGACATCGAGTTCTATGGTTTCGGCCACTGCTTTGGGTTTTTTGCAGCCATTCATGTCATCATTGAATGGAAGACAGTCTACAATCGGCTCTTCTATGGGACGACTGGGAGTTCCACTACTGAAGTAATTACTGTCACTGCTGTCCACTTCTTCCTGAGTCGTGGTTTCCGTCACTTCTTCTTCAGGCGATTCTCTATTGAGTGCTATTGAGTGCGAAATGAGAGTAAAAGAGTGAACAGTCGTGGAGTGGAGTGAATGTGCGAAACTGTGTGCATACCTGTGCCGGTGTTGTGCTCTGTTTGTGCCATCTTTCTGATGGAGTGCTCCTCCAACTGGAGTCGATTCCTCTGATCCTCTAATTTGCGGATCATATCGTCGATAAACCTCTTTTCCTCCACTAAATACCGCATTTGTCTGATTTGGTCCCGGATTTCGTCCGCTCTGTTCATCACATCAATCAATAGATCGTATATTAACTGCAAAATAAAGTTTATATTAATATTACATTTACTTAAGTCTAAGATATGTTTAAAAACAAAATATAAAAACAATAATTACTGTAAATGCAAATAAAGGGCCAATCGTTGAGCGCATACTCAATGTGAACACTCACTCACTCTCAGTCTAGTGTTCGATATTTTACGCAAAATTTAATTTTGATGTAAAATTACATGTAATTTTACAGTAAGTTTGTTACAAAAAATTGTGTAAAATATTTTATTGGCTTATAATAAAATTTTTTAATATTCAATCAATTAATTATCATTTCATACTCGTCTTCATTCAAATATTCAAAATCAGGATATTTGTGAAATTTAGAATCAAAATATTGAATGTTGTGTAACTAATCATCTAATAATTTATTGGCTCTAGAATTTTAAAATCTATTGCAAACTTTTGAATGAATTCTTGGATGTATTGAGATTATTGACCTGTGCAAACATTAAACCAATTATTATTTTTCTGAATACTGTAATATAAAATATACTTTTGTTGAGACAAATTTTAAATTTTGTTGAGATGAGGCCACAAGTATTTATGTGAAATATGTAAGATATAATTGTTGTCATGTAATATTTGTAAAATTACACGTAATTTACGTAATTAAAATTGCAATTTTACATTACTTCCAACACTATTCATAACTCTCACAGTCTCTCACTTTTTGGCGCTTTTTTGTTATTCAATGAGTTATTGAAATTGAGTTTTGCTTTACATTTGATTTTGTTTTATAAATCAATTTATTATTAATTAAATCAAACATTTTTTGATATATTCTCACGAAATCTATTCAATGATTGAATTAAAAGCAATTTTCAATATTTTTGTTTAATTAATTAAAACTAATCTAAAGTTTGTATTAAAATAGCGTTAATTTCAATGTATTTTACAAAACAAACAATACTTTAATTTTAATTAATTATTTGTTTCAATCAATTAATTGTCTTAAACTTTGTTGAGATGTTTGGCGACAAAGGAGTGGAACTGATTAAGTGTTTGACCCGCGAGACCACAGACCCGATGGACGCCTATAACCAGGAATTAGTGGATAAAGTGATTGAAGAGATGACTGAATTGAATGAACGAATACAACAATTTGTGTGAGTTTTAAGTTTTGATTGCTTTGAATCCAATACTCATTTATTTATACAATAAGTCAATCAACTGAAGGAACCACTGAAACGGCGTCTGAAGAATATCGATCACAACTAGTGGTCACTCAAATCAGATTATCGGCTCTGCTTTGGAATAAACGATGTCTTCTCTCATATCAGTTGGTGTTTAGCATTGATTTCGAAGACATTTCTCTTATTTAAACTGTATTTCCATTAGTTATAATAGACTTAAAAGACTAAAGCGTTTGCGTTGGGGTTTGGGTTCAGTTCTGCCCAAAGACATCGCCGCCAATCTCTCGGAGTCGGAGTTGGTTTGGTTTCTAAGCTATTCTAACAATTTGTCTGATTATATGAATAAATTAAACGATGGAAAGGGTATTGACTTGACTTTGTATAAGAAACCGCCCAAAAGACTATACATTCAAGTGAGACATCAATGGAGTTAACAATCGATTCAAATAAAATTCAATTATTTTAAGGTTCGCTGTAATACAGAGTACGGAGACTTGGAATTGGATGACGGGACTAGTGTTGTGCTCACTAAGGATAGTATGGTATGTCTTATATATTGCCGATACAGTAATATATTATACTATTAAATGATTGCTCAAAATTAAACTTTCGATAGCATTATCTACCGTTATCTCAATGCGAAAAATTAATATTAGGCGGAGTTCTTCAACAGATATAACCAAATGATTGATTGATTGATTGATTCGTTAATTTATTTTGTTTTATTAAAAATTCAATAAAAAACAACTTTAATTATATAATAATTTAAATATAATTATTAATACTATTAATACATTAAATAAATTGTTTTGCGATTCGTATATATTTACAAATGTAGGCATAAAATAGAGATCTATTTTGTATTTTTTTAAAAAATTCAATGCATTAAATGGAATATAAGGTCATTAAAACAATAATTTAAGGCATAGCTATCAAAAGGCACTAATTTTTGAAAATAAATTAAAAACTGGAAAAATATTTTATTCCTTTTTAGTCAATCTCTGCTCCACTAAATGTATTAATCGGTCGGCAATGGATTCGGCCAAGTCTTTGGAGCAGCTCTGCTGTAATAAAGTCATGGCTTGTGTTATACTTTCCGGTGGAAGACTATAATTGGAATCATTTATTGTAATCATTGGATTCGTTTGATTGATTGGAATGTTTGGGTTTGGGTTTGTTGTCTCCGAGTGTTTGGAATGCGTGGCCATTGATTGCAGACTTTGACATATGTTTGATATGTTTTCGCTTAGAAATGTAGACATTTTTACATTTCCTGTTTCTGATGTGCGCTCAAAGATTCGAATCGCGTATTTGGACAATGCGTTCAGTTCGTTGACCACCAGTTGACAGAGTTCTTGTGTGACTAACGGTTCGATTGGAAATAAAACAGTATTTTGTTATAAACTGTAAACAAAAAGTCAATCAATTAGTTGTTTGAGTTGACTCACGCGGAACTGTTGAGGGATTAGTCATCGATAGGTCGAGTCTTTCATTGTGAATGAGAGGCAGAGGAGGTGTCGCCCAAAGACCACTTCCAGAGGAAGAGCTATTGCTTCTTAATTTGATTGGAGTCTCTCTTCCAATGTTTGCTAAATTGAATTCACTCTTTGAAGACCGCATTTCATTACTCCATAGCCTTCGGGGTCTGGTTTGGGGCTGAAGTGACGTGTCTTTTGTCTGTGGAATCGTTTGACTCGTAGACGAGCGACGAATTTGTTTTAGAATATTAGGTTTGGGAGGAGTGACGGGTCGGGCGGTGCGACTGAACATCTTCTCATCGGATGAGGAGGAGAGGGACTCGTCGTCAGAACTTTCTCGTCGACCACTTGTGTAGGAATTAGTGGTTTTTCTCGGATGAGTTGGCGGTGCACTCAAACGACCAGAAATGATGGTAGGCTTAGGAGAGGACTGGGATGTGCTGTTACTCCACAACCCTTTGCTCTTCAGTGAAATGGATTGGGATTTAATGCTATCGATTTTACTCAAAGTACTAACACTAGTGCTTCGGGACATTCCGTCACTTGTGTTCGAATCATTCACTTTGTTGTGCTCCCAAAGCGGTGCCGAACCTTAAATTAGTGCACAGGAAGTTCAAAAATGTTAGTCAATTTCAAAGCAAATCTAATAAGTATTGAATTTAAATGAAGTGAAAAATTATTTTCGTTCTGCTCTACAATTGGGGCCAAAACTATAATTAAAACAAATTATTAAATAATAATTAATTACTGTTTGAATTCAGGTTTAGTTGAGAATTAGCCAATAGTTTCCGTTTGGGTGAAAATGATAGATCGCTCAGTGATATCGACCGTCGAATGGCTTCTGAGGCTAAGTTAGAAATTAAAAACAATATTTTAAATTTTACTAAAAAAATAATTGTTTTTGTGGAGACTTTAGTCTTAAACTCACAATCGTTTCCATTCATTTGGTTCGCATCGGAATCGAAGTTATATTCTCTCAAATTGGCCACACTTTTAGAGTTAGTCAAAGCCGAGCCCTTCCACCCCAACTAAAAGCACAATTAAAACACTAAAGCACACAATGACAACAAACAAAGACTGAGCTAATGGGACAGTGCATACCGTTTCGAGTTTCTTTCGCGCTTCACTGATTGCTTTAGTCAGTTCTTCCCTGCGTTTAGAAATGGGTGGCTTTGAAGTCAATGGAGTGTTACTATTGTTGGGCGCAGTAGTATTGCCATTACTATTAGGAGCGATCGGAGAAGACTTTGAGTGATATTTCGATGAAATGCTCGAACGATTAGGAGTTAGAGAATCGGAACGACTTATAGATGTGTCCATCGATTGATTGCCATTTAATTTGTCCAAATTCTCAAAAGTACTCTTTAAATACCTGTCCCTTTGGTCTATTCGATCCAAGTTTTCAGTACTCATGTAAATAGAGTTTTTAGTGTTAGCGCTGCGCTCACTGTCGGCAGTGGTGTTTGAGTCGTCTTCGTCGCCATCGCTATGGAGTTCATTGAAATTCGGAACACTTATCGATGGAATGACTCCAAACCCCGAATAGCGCTTCAATACATTCTTGGATTTACGTGTTCTTAGATTTTCTGGCGATTCGTTCACTTTGAAGGCCGAGTGCGACAGTTTGTCCTCAGGATATACCATATTATCGCTATCAGTGGTATTCAAGTCCTCCTCGTCTTCGTGTGGATAACTACTGGTAGAGGAAGAGTCAGTCCCTCGATATCTGACGTCTCCGTTGTTTTCTTTTTGAGATTTATTATTCAATTCCTTTTGTATCTCCGAATGGTTTGAGTTCTGGTTTTTGGCCATTGTTTTCGGGTACGGTATGACCGGGTCTTCATTCAAATATGATTTAACGACTAGGTTTTGGCTGTTTTCCATTCGCTGAGCCCAACGACCCTTCGCTGGCAGCGCCGGCTTAGTTGACTGTTCCAAATCTCCGGCTTTAGTTGTCGGGTCGCGACTCAACTCCTCCACCATTTGCTTCTTTGCCCAAAGAGGCAATGATTTCAAATTAAAGCGATAGAGAGGAGAGTTATTGCTATTCAATGAGTTTTCCTCATTATTTTCATTATTCTGTGGTAAAGGTTTGGCTGGAATTTCTACTTTTGGACTTTCCACTAAAGGAACGGCAGGTAAACCCAACTTAGCACCGATCGCATTCACTATTTCTGGGGGTAATTTCCAAATAAAAATACATCCGTCGCCGGAAACAGATATCAAATTTTTGCCGTTTTGTGAGAACTTCAGTCCCGTTACCAGTTCTGAGTGACCACTGGTTGCGGCCAAACATTCGCCCGACTGGTAGTCATATATGTATAGACTCTTATCGGTACAGGAAGTGGCAATGAATGCGCCGCTTGGGTCTAAAGCTATTTTGATGAGAGTTCCGTCCTCTCCCTGTGAGCCCTTGAAATTGGAAGTGTTTTTACCAGACATTACATCATAGACTCGAATCATACGGTCCTGACATGCAGTCAATGCATAGTTCTGCTCGACGTCTACTTCCATGTCATAGAGTGTGGTCTTCCCCACGACATGATGTTCTCTCACAAAATTAAATGATTGTTCATTCGTTTCGACTCCTTTTCTAAATATCAACGACTTATCGGCGCCGCAACTAATCATTTGTAAGTTTTTGCTCGATTTGTTGCGAACGAACTTCACAGCAGTTATAGAGGAGGAGTGGTCGTCCATTGTCTGCACAAAGGAGTACTGCTGTCTCACATCGAATATATGGATGAGTCGATCCCTACTCGCAGAGGCCAACAACGCCTTTCCGTACGTCTGTTCGTCGGAATACTCGAGACAAAGCACTTCTGAATCATGTGCTTCTATTTTGCATAAGTCTTGTTGTAATTCCAGATCAAAAATCCTAATATTGCCCCCTCTGTCCCCTAACACCACACAATACATCAATCAATTCTATTCATATTTATTAATTGTTTCAACGCTTACCCGAAGCCAAATGTTTTCCATCGGGTGATAGTTTCAGAGACCGAACGCCATTTTTCCCGTCATAAGTAGTGTCCACTTTATCTGTGCTCTCACTTGGATTGATATCGACGTCACAAATGTATGACAACTCCGGATCCATATATAAAATTTTTAATAACTCTGCGCTAAAAATATTTCTCTTATAGACATAATTATAGGACTCGATAGACCCTTTGAGAACATCTAAATTCCAAATACGTATTGTGTCGTCACTTGAGGCGGTCAGGAATGTACCCGAAGGCAGAAGTTTTGCAAACGAAGGATAAGTCTATAAAAAAAATTATAAATATTGCCGTAAATTAAGGAATCCTTGAGTTGAGGGATGACTTGAGTCCAAATAAAAGGAAATCGACAGTCATTTGTGTGGATATAGAGATCTGTTTGTAATGACTGCCTATCCCTACCATTGGACTCATTAGGAAGTCATGTCATACCTCTACCGCCCAAATACAACTCGAATGATATAGAAATGAATGCAATTTTCCAATTTTCTTAATGTTAGAAATGGTCCAAAAATAGACGCTTCGATCGCCGTATATACAGGTGACCACTTGGTTCGCCTCATCCAATGCTATGGCTATAGTGTCAGCGTATCGAACAGTATTAGCGTTCGAATTAGACCCCGAACTCAAATCGCTGTAAAAAAGTGTGATTAAGTAAAATAGGATTCAATTGAAATCAATTTTAATTACTTTCTGGTAAATCCTCGGGCGATATCTATGCCCAGTGAATGTGGACGGGGAAGAGTGCATACAAAGTGCAGTGTTTTAGGATTAAAACACCTAACAATTCCTTGAGCACAACCCACACAAATCAATTGGTCGCTAATACTAATACAATTGGCACTCGTTGTCTGAACAGGTAATCAAACGATTATTAATTGTAAGCATTTTATGCATAAATCGATTGTCAAAAAAAATTAAATAAATTATAATAAGACCTACTCTTATGACTGAATTAGATTAAAGTTAATCAAAATTGCATTACATGTGATTGTAATGACAACTGTGGGCGCGATTACTCTTTTGATTTATGTTTTGGCAAAAATTCAAACAATTATTATATTTTTTATAATTATTTAAAAATTCTTTTATAAATCCTTGAATTCTTAGATAAACTGATGGAAAGACAACTAAACTCACTCTCAATTCAACCCATTTGTCGAGAAGTCTTCTATTATTGAATTCACATAAGAGACCAGATTTGGTGATGGCGTACGTCGAGTCAGACATGTGTGAGCGCCCGCACGAGACATCACAGAAGTAGTTATTCCGTTGGTCTCCCAGAATAGCCGACCGACCCATTAGTGGCAATGATTCGAATTTGCTTCGGGAAGAAGACTTGGAGTATTCCAAATACCAGAACTTGACGTGTCTGTTGCCCACAGTCACGAAATATGAACCATTGCTTCCAAAGGACAAGGCTTTTACTTTAGTGGACACCTTATTGGAGGCAATTTTCAAATTGTTCTTCCAGTCCCAGACATTTACTATCATATCGTGTTGTGAACCGACAGAAACCACGTATTTGTTGTTTGGAGAGAACGCCTGTAGTGTTGTATAATATAAATGTCAAAAATAAACGGTAATTACCGGCACTTTAGAGCATTCAAAGGTAATCAAAGGTAAGGCTTGAATAATACTCACAACACAATTGATCCCAAACTTGTGTCCGGCAAATGAGGCCACCTGTTCGCACGTGGAGGCATCCCATACCCGCACATGTGGCTGATGTCCGCACTAAATCATCAAAATTGCCAATAAATAAATTGTTTTAGCATTAAATTAGTTGTTAATACCTCTCCGGTGACAATGTATTTGCCATCGCATGAAAACTTTGATGCAGTGATTGGTTTTTTAGACGCATTTATTATGTGGTTTTGTTTGTTTCGACGGATATTATAAACAACTAAAACACATCTGATTTACAAATAATATTTTAAATAAATTAAATTAATATTTTGTATAGAATAGTAAAAGTGTTTCATATAAGGTCTACACAAAGTCTAACGCACAGTAAAATAGAATATCTCAAAAATTATTGTTGTGGTAATATCTTGTCAGTTCCTTTATGTAAAAGAACCACTTTTTGATTTAATTAGAATATTATGATAACGCCTGCTTTGCAAGGGTCACTTAACATGCAGAAAAGCTCTAACAAGTAATCTTAAAGTCAAAAATTCAATTGCTAAAGTCATGCTATCAATCAAGAAGTGATCCTATTAACAAAAATTTTAATTGGATTTTTTGTTTTCAGAATTGTAATATATTTTATAAAAGATATCATCAAAAGTTTAGAGACATAAGCAGAATAATCCATTTAAGTCACTTCGCATATCATTTTAGGGTACAATCTTTCAATAAAACTTAATTATTACGATTCCAATTATCGATTCTACTAACTATAAGGTGCAAAGTAACGTGGAAGAATTATTTCGTATACATCTCAACTTTAACTAATAAGATGATATTTGATTTTTAAAAATATTTTTCTATGTTAAACAAATGATAGCTTTTGTTTCTCTTATGTTTATTTCTTGAACACTGAAAAGGAATAAATCACATTTTCTAACTTTTCTGACTAAATAATAAAAATTGAAAAAATTATAATAACATCATTTAATAAACTATTTTTAATACTTAGACTCTTATATTTAAAAATTAATTTAAAGCTGTATCTAATTTAGGCAATGCAGAGAAGTTTATTCACATGATAAAGCAACTTTCTGCTAATCTTATTTATAAACTCATTGTTATATTAAATTCTTCTATAACAAACCAGAATGTATTTTCCTTATATTTTTAAATGTTCTACAGTGCGCAAGAATATCTGTACGACCTTATAATGTATATATAGTATAAGTTATTTCAAAAAAATTTAAAGTCAAAAGAACAGTGACACTAGGCTTGAGCGGTAAAAATTATGTGACATAAATTTTAAAAGACCCGAAAGAATTTCACTAAAATTGCGAATATTTTTAGAATTTAATCGAAGCGTAAAATATATTTTATATTTAAGCAATAAAAATAAAATAAAACTAAATTATATTTAAAATAATAAATAAAAATGGGATAAGATTTTCAATGAAGTGCACAAAGAATAGTCAATCATTATATTGAGTTAATGTTAGGAAAATGGCAAACAATGATTACATACCCGGCAGGATATACAACACAATTGGTTAAGGGATCGCAATCGAGGGATGCATTGCTTGAAACTGTTAATCCGAGCACACGATCGAGCTTTACCTGCATTACAGTCACGAATAGATTAGTTAACAATCGTCTCATTAAATATTGAAATGCATTCTAATATATGTTAATATAATTTCAGCTTTTGTATAATGTTTTATCAACTTATGGGATATAAAGAACTCTTTTTCATTTATCAGAAAACCTAATAATTATAGTTTGCGATAAACTTGAATTTGAGACGAGTCGGGACTGACATAGAGTTATACCAAATCTGATTCTAACTTATTATGAGATGAGAATTTAGTAGATTTGCGATTATGTCTACTGTTATTGTTGTTGGTTTATATATAGTTTGAAAAGTAACAATGCTGCTTTTTCAACACCAATGTGCAAAACAAACGTGCAATAAATTGAATTAATATTATTCCAATACTGTATTAGTAACAGTATATAAAAATCCTTACATCAATGGTCATCAATGTTATACCATATGAATGGCAAAAGTTGAGACATTCAGACAATTAAAGCCAATAGATTTAATGATTCCAGTTTTTCACTAACTATCGATAGTAAGTTATACTCAACAGCCGTCAATTTCGGCGTTATTCCCCAGAATGCAAATGAAATAGAATTTCTGAATCTCGAATTTTCGATTTTGACCAATCTCATCAGAAAGAGGTTATGAAATAGCAGATAATTTCACATGGAATCATATTTCTATCTCTTATGGTTTATGTTTTAAAAGAATATTCTCGATGATAACGTCGAAATTCACGCCTGTTGGTTATACTCTGTTGAGCACAGAGTCTTATTGATAATAAATGTTTATATGGCTTAAGAGGAGGTTTTTAGGATTAAAACTAAGTATATCTTCGTTTCTTAGAGCGAAACCAAGTGAATAATCAGTGGTTAGTAACTACGTGTTGGCCGTCACTGAATATACCCTTATTTTCTATCCTATCTGATAGTGCTGATAGTATCTGATCTATCTGAAATGCACGCCTAAGGAAATGGGGGATAGCTTTCAATGTGGATTCTATTCTTATTTTTAATACTACCCAATAGTTTTATTGAGTCCGAACACGATAGTGGACTTCATCTATATAAAGTCATTTCCAAGTGTATGCGCAATAGTATTTGTTTATTTGTCAAGATTAAACTATCCAACGCCGAACGCGATAGAAAAGATTATCTTGTTTTTATATTCCTATCCTCTTTCCATGACGGCGAACAAGCTTGCACATTAAACTATATATACACTGTATATGCCTTTTATCATTGGGATCAGACATTAATCACAGAGTAATCTTATATAAAAATATATATAACTCTATGATATCAACTATTAGGCCAATAATTGGTAGCAGTAGTGCAATAATAAAGCCATTTTTCGTAATTTGTATATTCAATAATTGTCTTGACAGAGCAAAAGAAAGGGATATTTTTCAATCATTGCTAATATGATAGGATACAAGAACTATTGTATTATATAATATTTTATATATTATGAATCAATAGATAGAAAGTATTCATTTATTAAAACATCTATCGAATGACATTTGCAATAAAATAACGAAATTCCTAAACAAATGATTTTGTCCTGATTATTGTTATAATCAGAAAAAATGAAGATTTAACCTTTTCCTAACAGATTATCGATTCATTAGTCGTGGGGGAAGTGAGTTGGCCCTAATTCTAGTTGAGTACAACTGTTGTTCAGTTTATTTAATATAAAAAATACAATACGAATGGAAATTATACCCAATTAAGTCAACAGGTGTTTAGGGAAACAAATGAATGTTTTGCTAATTAATATTTAATAACTTTTTCTTCTAATAAAACGCTTGCAATAAGTATTCAGAACTCAATTCCTGAACATAACAATTAACAAATTAATTAAACTCTAGAATTGCATCGACACCAGGAATGGGCAAAGGCAACCAAGTCTTTGGGTTTTTCGCCAGTTTTTGGTCAAAGTTTAGGGACATCTGTCCATAGACTTAATGTTAGAGATTTTTCTCAGAGGAGAGGTGTTCCGGGGCTGTATCTCTCATTGCACATCCCTGATCGACACTGATATTAGACAATATCTAAAATGATTCAATAAGTTTAGATGTATTGGTTTTAATAAGGGATTCATTTTAATATAAAATAATAAGACATTTGAATCTATAATAATTTAGAAAAAATGCACAGAGAAATAGTTGTCAATACATTTGGAATTATTATGTTTGTAATGACTGATGATTTGGGAAAATATGTTTAAGAATATCAGAACTAAATTACAATCACTTAATGAACAAAAATATATTATATATTATTAAAATAATAATTAAAAATAATAATAAATAGATATTAATGTTAACTAATGTCAAAACATGAATGAAATGCAAAAAATGATCGCATATTCCATACCTCAGGATATTTAATAAAACTGTTGAAATCATTATTTGAATTCTCCATAATTTTCCATTTGTTTGATTCAAATTAATTGTCAAAAAAATTAATAAACAAAAACCAAAACAGTGTTAAAGAGAAAGTGAAAACTGTGAGCTATGAGAGGCAGAACTCAAAAGCAAACCATTACTCGAGTGATTAGGGTTTGCCTACACCTCTGCCACGATATACAACACTGAAATGCAGACATACATGCGATCCAAGCACTGCATACACTGTCTATAGTAGAGTAGAGTAACTATTCTTCGATAAAAATTCTGTGAATGTATGCAACAGTTTTTAAAAACTGGTATAAACTCTAACCAATAAAGAAATAAAAACTACTTCTCTATCCCTTTATAGTCAAAATAATATGTTTTGCTTCGGGCTGTTATCAAATAAATATTTGAATCTAAAATAATTGATGAAATTCATTAAATGAATTACAATATGACTAAATTATTGTATTTTTAAATAATATTTATTACAATTCCATTTGCGACAATCTTTTTATTTTTAATGAATTGTCAAAAACATTTGCTCAGAATTTTCTTCTCATCTAAAAAAATATTTTTTAGATGAAAAGTTAGACAAAACCCTTCTCATGAAAATTTTTCAGATATCAAAACCTTGTATCACAGAGGTCATTTTTTCTTTTATACTATTGATGGTATCTTCGATTTTAGTAAATAATGTATTTTTGAACTAAATCAAGCTAAAAAATTTAAAAAATGACCAAAACCTACATGTTATAAATTTAACCATATCTTTACCCTACCTTTTTATTAGGGGTTTGATGCATAATGTCAATGACTACCTAAAATAACCTTAATTAAATTGCTGTTGTTATAGTACTACAGTATAACTAACGTGTTTGCAAAAATCATCATTAGAATACTTATTAGTAATTACAAATGTGCTGGAAATGATTTTGATTCCCTAAAATGTTACTAAAGAAACTAACTTAGCAAGGGTCATTACAATTTTGAATTTGTTGTTAATATTTTGAATAAACATTTGAAGATTTGAATGAACAGTCAAAATGTAAGCATTCCAGGTGCAAACCTTAGGTGACTGCTATCAACTTCGCACTAGCAGCAAGTCATGACCAGCAAACTTGGTAAGTTATAGGGTGTCACAATCAGCCATCCGTGTTTTCGAGTTTCAGTAAATTCATTGGATTATAACTTCTCTTTGTCCAATCAGTTTGCAGCGATGTCCGATTGTGACACCCTATAACCATTTTTGCTGGTCATGACATGTGGAGCCGAAACATGGACGGTTTGGGTCGGGCTGATTTGACTAATTTAGAAACAGGTTCGGGTGGGTCAAGTTTAAAAAATCGTCACAAATCCAGAGCCTAGGATGTAGAGGTTATTTGTCACATAAATAGGGTCAGATATAGTCGTCTCACGACAATTCCCCGAGTGTACAATTCCCCGGGTAAAATTCTCATTGGCTCAACTTATGATAACAAAAATATTCTTAGGTGAAAATAATAACCATTTTTTATTACTTGCATTGTGTATAATTCAAATGTGCACATAATGTTAAAAATATTTATTCAATTATTAATATTTGACTAAAAGGTAGTCATAGGGGGACCTCAACGAGAGCCTATATAAGCATGTGACAAAATAATGGAAATAAGAAGATTATACCCCCTTCCACATTCAATTTAATAGAGAATCTAATGAAATAAGCTAAATAAATATAATTATTTTTAGTTTGAAATGTTAAATTGTTTTATAAATAACTATTTCTAATTTTTTAAAAATTTAATTTAATTTAATTATTAATTCAAATGTAATAGACAAGTAGTTTAAAGCTGTGCATTGCGCCATGGATGAATCGTCTCACTGAGAATTGTCGTGGAAACAAATCCATTGTCACTAAATCTAATATTAAAAAGGTTAGAGTTTACAAAATTCAGTTATTTGAAGCAGAATGCAACATAAGTTGACCTAGTATTACAAGAATTTTGTCAGATTTGTAAATCGTTACCTCTTCTGTGACTTCTGTCCTGTTTAATCTTAGACTTATGGTCAGAAATAAATATTAACTTATTAAGTTTTTTCTTACTTCATGTTCAAAATAATGTCTCAGTTAGAGACATATTTTTTAAATATACAGTTTACTACTGAATTTACGTACACCCTATTTTACGAACATTCGGTTTTTACGTACAAATTTTGAGTCCCAAATCCATTTACATAGAAGCTAATGTTAAAATCTACCGATTTAACGAACAACCGATTTTACGTACAGTTCGTTTTTACGAACAATTTTTATATCCCACTGCAATACATTTACATACTAATTTTATACTGAATTTACGAACAAAAAGCCTAACTATAAAATAAGTTTAAAATCATTTCTGGATAAAAAGTTAACATATATTTTTACAGTTTTGGTGTATTTTCAAAATTTGTGCGATTATGTAAAAAATAGATTTTTAAGCAAAAAAAATGAATTTTAATTAAAACGATAAAGCAGAAATGGATACATGTGACGTCACAAATTTTGCCTAATTTTTAACAGGGAAAGGCATTTTGCAATCGTCAAACTCTTGCAGAATTTAATTAAACATAACATAATTTAACAGAATTTCGGCTAATTTTGTAACAATTTAACAGAATTTAGGCAAATTATAATAAATTTTCATAAGATTTTTGATACTATTACCAAATTTTGTCATTTTTAAGAATTTAGACAATATTTCACAGAATGTCCATATTTTCTCAAAAATTTCTATGGGGATGGTATCTTACGAACGGCTTACAAAATATCCGGCCAAAATCATAAGGGGTTTTCCGTGCTGCAACCTCTTTCCCTATCCCTGAGATTAAAGTTGTAATATAAATGATGATTATATTTTTATTTTTAACTAATTCTCATGTAAGTGATTTGCAAAAATAAATTAACAGAAAGTAGGAAAGCTCACTAAAAAATGCCACGGAATTATTTTGGTTCATAAGCTTTTGGATGATTAATAGCTTATTAGAGTTGCCAACTTTACACTGGGAATGAACAAACAAAGTATTTTTAAGAAGTCAATTTTTTAATAAACCAGGGATGCTGAGAGGAATGCCTGAAATACCTCCCTTAAGAAAAATTTATGACATTTCTTCTGCAAATAAATATACATAAACTTTGGGAAAGAAAGACAAACTCCCTTTGCTTTCAAGTCTTGGTATCCCTGCAGTAAACTCTAAAATATTCAAATAAATTTTACAGAATATTCAAGAACAATACCTAAGGATGAGGGGTAACTCGCGAGAAATTCTAGTACAGTTTCGGTTCTAACACATAAAGGTGTTTTTGAAATTCCGTTGCGTATCCCTGAACGAAATTAAACTAATCCATTAAATCAGTATTAACGACAAAATGCAGATTAATTTATTGAAAACAATTTCAAAGATTGATTAAAACTATATTATTATCATTTTTATGCTTTTTAGAAGCAATTAAAAAATTAACCGATTTTACGAACAATTTTTCACATCCCAACTGTCATTTCAGTGATTCCTCAGAGAGGGAGGAGAGGGAGGAGAGGGAGACCAGAGTCTGAGGAACTGTAAAAGAGTAGAGAAGTTATCAATGAATTGAAATACGAGTTTTGAAAATCTGAATCAAATCTTTTGCACAAATTGTTTGAATAAACCATTGATTCATCGCTTAGTCTGAGAATGAATTCAAATGAATTGATGTTAAGGACAATTGAATCGATTGGTCCCAAACTCTTTCAACTCAACGGATGTCTAAGCGTTTGGTTTGACTTAATTGAGACAATGAATCAAAAGTCTGTCAATTGTTTACTCGATTTGATTCAATACAAAGACCCGAAACAGAAATATATTTTAGCGAAACGTATATTAAGAGAGGGTTTCGATACAGTTGTCCAACAAATGAACCAAAAGACGGGTTTAGAAGAACTGATGGACTCTCAGACAGAGAAGAGCACCGAATCAGACGTCGAGACAGAGATCGAAGACATTGTCTACGAATCAGAAGACGAAAAGTCCATTGAATTCGACTTAATGTCCGATTTTGGCGATCAATGTGTCCGACCGTTGGCTAAGCCTTCGCACAAGACTTATAAAATGGCATTGACTTCATTGGAAGAGGAGTGGGAGGACTCGGAATCCGAATACGAATCGATTGGTAGCGAAATGGACGACAAAACGACCAAAAGTTTTGATGATTTTAACGACAATTTGAGTGATATTTCACTTAATGGCCAACAAAGGAGTCAATCAAATGACTGTCTCAGCGGTCAAATCGTGTCCTTATCTACGATCACATCATTGGGCTCTCAGAGCACAAGAACTCGAAGCCAAACCAATATATCGAGTGATTCAACACATGAATGAACTTTTTAAAGATATAAACAATAATTGTGTTGTTTTGATATAACATTTCATTTCTTTGAATTGAATTTATAAAACTCTTTAGACTTAGAGATTGTTTATGAAAAATATAATTAAAACTTATTTAACTTAAACTCAAGTACTTTGGGTCCAGAATTGAAACATTGAAAACTTAGTGTTAGACTATTATAAAGCATTTCATTTCAATTTTTACAGTTTTCAAACATTTTTCTAATATATTATTTTTATATATTTATATATAACTCACGTTTATATTTGTAACAGTTCTCGGGGGTATGAGACTGTGAGAAGAGGGCTGAGCTCTACGTAGTTTATGAATAGCAAGCGCGATATGAATAGGGAATGAATGGTAATAAAAAACGTATGTAAATAAAAGGGTTGTATAAAATTGGATAAAAGATTGCGTAATTTATGGTAAAATATTGTATAAAATGGTGGATTAAAAATGGCGGTGGATTTTAGGTAAACATTAAAAATAAAATGGAAAAGGGGTAAAAATGGTGGGAAAGTATGTTTTTTTTTCTTTTTTATAAATATGGAAAATATGTGGTAAAGAGGGCATGAAAACGGTTAGAAATCTCTACCAAGCACTTTGGTCAAAAAACCAGCACTCAGGGTAGAGAA